>UCOL01001740.1:0-32900 GCA_900474335.1 Ormyrus nitidulus
TATATCATTACTTACGTAATCAAATGATTGTTAAGTCTGCTAAGAATTTTTTTTTTAAACTTCTATATCTTGGTATACAACTACCTTAAAACATTCTTCTCTTCATTGTTACTTTGGGTACAGCTATCATTATTTACATAACTGTAAAAAATTTATATTATTACTTATACATATATTAAATTGTACTGTAATGATTCAATCTTTGTTTAAAAAATTACTCTTTGTTTGCTTCATTAGCTTCTACAATTTCTGTTCCATTTATCAAGTTCTGACTTTGATTTAATTCATATGTACCATCATTATCAACCGATAGCCTGAAAAAAAAATAGCAATTTCATAAATCCAGGTACATACATATAACTTGATACATAATATTTTAATACAAATATAAAAGATGCCTTGAAAAATACAAAAATTATTACCTTTCCATGAAATTGTTTTCATATATATCCTTGACAATATTTTCTGAATAATTACTCATGTTTGATGTAGGTACTGAAGAATTTGTTACGTCCATGAGAACCCTTGATGAATTTTGCACCTTATTTTCTAGACTATAATTTTAGAATCATTAATAACGTTCATATTAAAAGAAATAGTAACATTGATTAATTAAATTGTACATACTACTCTTCTAATGAATAATTTTCAAATACAGTTGGACAAGACCCTTTTTTAAGGCGAACAAGATTGCACATTTCACTGTAATTAAAACACTCTGATTCAAAGTGTAAACCACAAACGTAAGTAAATTTTTTGAGTGCTACTTCTTTTTTGAAATAATTTTTTATATTGTCAAACCATTTTTGTCGGTTATCTTCGTTACTTGGTACTCTAAAAAAGTAAAATGGAAATCTATAGTAATAAATAAAATAAATTACTGTAATCTCAAAATTAAGTTACATTAAACTTACTGAAAAAAATTCAATTTTAAACATCCAGGATCGTCTTTTTGAAGTCTGCAATTAGGAATGCAGCATTTTTTTGACATTTTAAAAAATATTTTAATTTCAAATGATTATTAAAATAATTTTCAAGTGGATGCGCTAGATCGCTAGATGTTTTTATTTACATTATAGAGCTCCGGGGCCTCCGCGGGTGTATTTTGTTTTGACCTATGATTTTGACGGGTGATGCTGATGACGTATCACACGCAGCCAATCAGAGTGCATTGTGAGATAGATAGCACGTGGGGCTAATACCTCCAGTACCAGTAGTCAGTAGTACTGTCAGTAGTATATCTGCAGTGTATAAAATAGATTGACGCATAGATCAGGCAGTGCAATAATAATAGTTAATATGTATACATACATATATATAATGCATATCAAGATAAGCTATATGGCCTGCAGCCTGCAGCAGAGATGAGATGAGTTCTCTACCTGCAGCTGCACAATATTCAAATATGCAAACAGTATATAATATGTGTTAAGGAGTTTTTTGGAAATGATCCAAAAATTTACTTGCTTATATTAAGCGTCTATATTCGTTGCTTATATACATGAAACTAAGATGAAAACAGACGAAACGTAGGCTTACAAACAAAGATTATCAAGTTTTTACAACAATGTTTTCTTGACATTGAATATTCTTCAAAAAATTATAATTAATACCTGAAAAATACTTTTTCCTCTCTATTATAAAAAAATGTCACCAATAGTAACTGCTATACGTGGATTAGCACTAAAAAATAAGTTTGCAGGTTAGATCAATATCATTCTGTTTAAATAACAATAAATGTTTATATCTTTGTAATATAGTAATTTATAATTAATAACTCTATGATACCATTAAATATTTGTATCAAGTGCTATAATAAAATATTATAAAAATTAAATTAAATTAAAGCTAATGTTAAAAAATAATTTTCAGATCAAATAAACTTCTTATCTAATTTGGCTTTTGTACCAAAATGTGAACCAGCAAAATTGGAAGATGTTGAACTGCTAAAGCAGTTCGTCAATTGTTCTGGGAATATATGCGTTGTAACAGGTGCTGGAATATCTACAGAAAGTGGTATACCTGACTATCGTTCAGAAGGTGTAGGATTATTTGCTACAAGTGATCGTAGGCCTGTTTCGTATCAAGATTTTTGTAAAAGTGACAAAGTTAGGAGAAGATATTGGGCACGAAATTATGCAGCATGGCCAAGGTACAATTTTCATTATTCAAGTTTATTTTTTATTAATAATAATAATATAAATCTTAATTTTAAATCTTTAAAGATTTTCATTATTTCAACCTAACTTTACACACAAGTGGTTGAAGGATATGGAAGAAAAAGGAAAAATTAGTTGCGTAATTACTCAAAATGTAGATAATCTTCACAAACGTGCAGGTAGCAAAAACGTGATTGAATTACATGGAACTGGTTACAGAGTGGCATGTTTAAATTGTAATAATCAAATTGATAGATTTGAATTTCAATAAACTCTTAATAAATTAAATCCAAGTATGGTAACTTCATATGACAGAATTCGTCCTGATGGAGATGTTGATTTATCTCAGGTATTTACTTTTATTTTAAAAATTTTATTATAACATTATAGAAATAAATGTTTACATTTTTTATTAATTTAATAACAAAGGAACAAATAGATAATTTTAAAATACCAGCATGTACAAACTGTGGTGGAATACTCAAACCAGACATTGTGTTCTTTGGAGATAATGTTCCTAAACAAATTGTTGAACAAGTAAAAAGTGAAGTTGATGAAGCAGATTCTTTGCTTATTCTTGGAACATCTTTGACTACATTTTCAGGTTATAGAATTGTTCTTCAAGCAATTGAGGCTGTGAAACCTATAGCAATAATAAATATTGGGGATACTAGAGCAGATGAGCATGCTCAGCTTAGAATTCATGGCAGATGTGGTGAAATTCTTAAAATTCTTAGTAGTATTAAGTCTTAGCTTGTAAAAAAATTATTATTGTTATTAATTTTAAATACTTAGATAACTGAAAAATTGTAAATAAATATATGTATATAAATTTAATTTAAAATGATAAAGTATACTTTTAATATAAATCAAATCACGAAATTATTTTAATTTATCTTCAACAGTATTTAAAAATTTCAGTTGCTGCTATCAAATTTTAGTGTATTAAAAATTTAAATGTAGATTTTTTTGTACATATTTATCTATACACTTACAATGTATATACAAAGATGATTTAGGAGATACAGTTTGTTATTATATTTGTTATTTCATAAATACAATCTTTTTTTACACACAATAACTTTTATTGCTTTTCAAATTAAATACAATAAATAATTTTAGTTTGATGTTTTTATTTTTAATTTAGATGGGAATTATCAAAATCTAGAAAACTCGATAAAAATGTATTTCATAACAAAATTAATAGAGTTAATTTTAGGAGTTTTTCATTGTTTTCAATCATAATATATTACAATATACAAATGTCTCTAATAAAATAATATCGTCACTACAGAACTTTAAATAAGACTATTAAGACTAGAAACCACGTCAATAAAGAAATTTTACTCTATAGCAAGCCTTCGATAAAACAGTTTAAAAATTATATGTATTGCAGTAAATACTGTTTTTATTCTGAAAAATAGAAAACCTAGAATATTTAAGAAATATTATTTTCTATCACAAGGCATATGAAACTTATTTAACAATTATGGTATAAAATTAAACTTGTAAGTTGAAGTCATTAGTATCAATAAGAATTTTCAACAAAACGGTAATCTTTATAAAGAAATATTTGGAATGTTTACTATGATATAAAATAGTCGTTAATTTTGCAATAATATTAAATAAGCCAATCAATTTTAAATACGTCTTTTTCAATTAAAAACTTTTTTGTCAAATAATTTTTTATAGTTCATCAATATCGTACCTACATGAGAAAAAGCTGTCAAGGTTCCCGAAAGCAATGACCTATTTTTGAGTCTAAATACCCTAAACATTTTCATCTAAATACAGTTAATTTAACGATCGTTCTGGTAAACGGTAAATTAAGGCTACAGAAATACTACAGTACGCGAATTAAGAACTAATCTTTCAAACTGCTTGAATTACGCAAGGTCGTTAAAAAATGAAAAATTCGCTCACTACATGGTTATTCGCATGAGAGAGCACAACAATTCTCGGCGTGAGTCTACTTTGGACCCGTACTGATTATTATTGTCATTATACTACTAAAATTTGCCGTGTGGAAAAGAAAGCGTTGCGAATTTTTTCTGGAACCTCTTGAAAATGCCGCAAGTTCTTTATAAATTCAGCGGCATTAATGGCACATACTTGTCACTTGGCTGAAACTTATACTGGGAGCACAATCGAGCCCATTCAGATTCAGCATACCCGTTTCTGAAATCAGAAAATATTATATTTATTACACGAAATACTATTACGGTTTGCTCATTTAAACACGTAATTATTTTACGATTAAATCAATGAAAAAGTTAAGTAGCATCGGAACGTACAAGATTAATTATCCTTAAAGACATGTTTGATTCTTATTAAATAAATGCCTTACGGCCCTTACCTCTCCTTTTAAAACATGGATTAGTGTTAGTAGAACTAGATACAAGCATGCATTTAAAAATAAATGACACCGAAAGGCGGAGAGAATTAGAGTTAGAATTGGAGAAATAGTTCCACCACTTCCCATCACCAGGTTGGCTAGAATAAAAACTATTTACATAAGAGTTACTTAATATGTAACCAATCACGATTGTCGAGCGACTTCCGTCTGAGGTTGAGAAAATATTTGCTGCAGCCAGACGCTGAAAGTCTGAAAAAGTGAATTGATGGCTTGGTGTTTGCTCTCTACGATGGACCTCGGCTGCCACTGCCTCGAGAAGACGAACTTGGGGGATCTCCGCCATTCCGCGGGGCAGCTAAAATATTTACAAAGGCAGATGTCGTTTAGAAAGGGCAGCTCGCGGTAAGTTAAAAAATCAAAGTTATATATCGAAGTGCCGAAGTGGGTATAATTAGCCAGAGACCTCTGCCACTGGGAGCAGGGCCGTCTCTCCTTGAAGCAGGTGACCTGGATGACGTTGAAGAAGAGGGCGCCGAGGGTGTTGGCGACCTCGCTGTTGATGGTCTGCAGGCAGCGGCGGAACTTGGCGTCGCAGTCGCAGTGGGACCGGGTGAACGGCGAGGTGTTGCAGATGCCGTGGATGCACTGCTGCGGCCCGATCGTCGTCGGGCAGTGGTCGTGCTCGCGGCTGCAGGCGTCCTCGGCGGCGTGGTGGCCCAGCTCGTCGTACGACTGGGCGACGTTGCCCGGGCCGCACCACTTCGTGCCCGGGTACATGATGCCGCCGCCCGGTGACTGGTTCTGCGAGCGCAACACGAGCGTTAATCAAGTATGAGCCAACTCTTAAGGGGACTTGGCCACCGGATCATGGGTCTTGGTAACAAAGTTATGATTTTTTTTTCAAAATTCTCCTTCCAAAGTTATGTTACTTTAAATAAGGTCTCTAAAATCTCCTCAAAAATCAACTGGAGTTACCGCTTTCGATGATTGCTCGAACTTTTTAGGTGTGGAGATATTTTAATTTTTGTAAACACCGATTTTGCCTATAGAATTTAAAAAAAAAATCCTAACTTTATAATTAAGGCCCATTTGAATAAACGCTGAGACACGCGTCTTGTTTTTTTTTTTTATGGCTAAGAAATGACCTTCTGCAATTGTACTAAGATCCATGATCTGGTGAATTGACACTCCCCTTGTAAGCTTCTTTTTCGTTAAAAATTTATTCTAAAAAACCTAATTTTTTATAATTTGTTAACAATAAAAAAACTATAACAAATAAATGAAAAAAAAAAAGGAGTATTACCTTTCCTTTCCTGCGGGAGGCCTTGCAAGTCTCCTCGAGATCCGCGACGAGATTGTTCGATATCTGTCGGACCTTCTTCGGATCGGAGCCGAGAACCATGCGCTGGATGACGCCACGGTCGTGGTAGAGGGCGCAGAAGGGCGCGCCGGCGTTCAGCTCGACCATCCGCGTCATCGCCAGGTCCGCGACGAGGACGCTCGACGAGACGGCCGAGGCCGCGAGCATCGCCGCGAGCATCGTCGCGAGCACCAGAGTCCCCGGCATCTGCCGGCAGAAATGTTTATAAATATAGAGTGCGCTCGATCGAGTCGGTGCGCGCGTTTTGTATTGAGAGATGGAAACGGCTCTGAAACAAGGATGATTCGAGCAGCTTAATTAAGCCATTGACTTCCATTATACAATCATTGATTGCTCCAACGTGCAATCTTATTTTAATGACATAAACGACGCCACGTCTTTTTATACCGCGTAAGCATCTATCCAGCGGCACTGTAAGTTTTCGAGAAACAATTTTTTTCATCAGATTATTAAAAGCAGAGTAATTTATTCCATTTTTATACAACGGTCGGCAATTCGTTTTACTTTCATTTTGTGTTGTTTCCTCAACGCCACGATCTATTTTCAATGGACTTTTTGCATTTTTTTAAACTCGCAACTGGACATTGGCAATAAAAAAGTCGAGTATAAATATATCGGAATAAGGAAACGATAAAAGGCGAAACGGGTCCGCCAACGGAGAATCGCAAAGGTCACGGAGAACAAACGGATAATGCGCGAGAATCAAGGCTCTTCGCAGAAGCTATTAGGAATTAATAATCGGAAAAAAGATGACAACTATAATAACGCGATATATAGCCAATATTTAGCCAGCTACTCCCGAAGTCGGGAATTACGTATTATGCACGGAGCTGCGAACGAGGGAGCAAAGACGATTAGCAAATCAAGAGCGGACGGCGCGGCGGGATGCCCTGCGGGCGGCCCGCTCCCACAGTGTATTAGCGATCGCGACGTCAAACTGCACGTATCGTCAAGGTGACTGAATCAAGCGCACTGCGGCGTCTCGGCGGCATTTTTTTCGCGCATCTGTGCACCTTGCCGCGAGTTGGATTCTTCTGTTATAAGTTGACGCGAGCTGCGCTGCTCGATGAGTGCAGCCTCTCTTGTTGCCTTTTTCTAAAACTCCTTATTTTCCGAGCGATTGGCAAACTTTCAGGCTTTTACCGTCAGATGTGGCATTTTAGTTTTTCATTATTCAATCTTCGTATTTTTTTCGTTAAATAAAAATTCGGCTAGTTATTAAACGATCTTGTTTTCAAAAAACAAATTTAGCTTAAATAGTCTTTTAGATTGCCAATTTACGTAAAACGATACGATGATGCCATGACGTAATTCACTGTTTTGCTTTATTCACAGTTCATTTACTTGTTTACTATTAATCCATTATTTGACCTCTGATCGTATATCAAAGGCGATAAAATTTTACATAAACTATCAATCGTTTTCTGTAGAATGAAATGCATTACTTAATTGTTATAAAGAGTTAATAGCCTATCTAAAAAAAGGTAAATAGTCATAATTAACAGCCAATAAAATTACAAACATATAGCAATTAAAGTTTTATAAAAATGACTGTAATAATAGTCCTAAACAAGTATATTTTTTCTATAATTAACAATTAACGTAAAAAAACTTTAATTTCGATTAAATTCACCCAACATCGTAAGGAAAAACTGCAATGGATTAATAAAGAATAAGTGCATGCCCTTGCGCCTGATACTTTTGGCAAAGTAAAACGAATCATCAACGATGCAGTTCCACGCAGATGTAGAAAAAAATTAGGATACGTCTTACTTGAAAGAGGAGCGAAGCAGCGGCAAGGTGGAATCGGCGAAAAAAGTTTCCAGCCGCGACTGTAAAGGAGGATGCAGAAGCCGAGAGCGCGCCGCGCGCATTCGCGAACAAAGTCAGCCGGAACACTGAGCCGAGTTTCCTCCGCGACGGCGCCGTTTATCCCGCGCGCGTCATTTTTTTTTCTCTTTTTTCTTTGACTTTTTTCGAGTCTCCTTCCCAGGGTTGCAAGGTCGCGCGGCTATACTACTAAGTGGTATACGGCGTCTCTCGCGCGTGGAAAGAGATAAAGGCCCCTCCGCGAAGGCGATCCACGAGCGGCTCGACCTTTCGCGCGGAGCGCTTCTCGATCTTCTCGCCAAGCAGCCACAACGTATTGCTACATAATGTGTATCGGTTCGGAGGAAAAGGCAGCTCCCTGAGCGAGGGGATTCGTTGAACCCGACACCTCGGGGACCTTCTTTCCGAACTCTTTGAGTATAGAAATATATATGTCAGCGAAGGTCGAGCCTCGTAATGAGGCGGGCCAAAGAACGTTGCGGAATCCTATCTTCGCCTCGTATCTTGTTTGCATTTTAGGACCTGACGTCGGTGTATTAGTTCGTTATTTTTTAAGGATCACCGTGACTCTTGAGTTTACGACGTTTTTGTCATTGAAAACTTTTTGTTGAATTTAATTCGCCCATATATCAGAGACTCCAAACTATATTAGAAAAAGTAAAATTAACTAATGTATATATAAAACCAATATTCAACGTTCAAAAAATTGCAAATATTTCGATAGTTTAAATTGTCTTATCTACTGTGAAAACATGCGTAATTGTAATTTAATTAAATTAAATAATTTATCTTTCATTTTACCTGCTTATATATAGAAAGACAGACTGCATAATTATCCTTAGAGCTGGATATCAGAAAAGGCAATTGCATAACTCTAAGTACAAACTGACCATATTAAGATTGAACATCAATGCAAGGCTAAATTAAGTCATAGATCTTTAATAAATCAGTTTTGATAAATGCCGCAAGAAAGAATCAGTAAAAAAAACTCAATTTTCCACTAAGAATTATTAACAAAAAATATACCACTATTGAAAAATGTTTATGATCTTTCTTTTAAGACACTTATTTTAATAATAAATGATAGTTATAAAGTGTTACTGAATATAATTACGAAGATAAAAGCTTGAAACATCCTTGCCTCAAAGAATAATACCCAATTAAAAACCTTTATTCTTCAGTGTGATCTATTATTTTACGCTTCTCATAATTAAAGAATTATTTGATAAGGAAAGGCGCATTAAATTAGTAACAGTATAGCCATTCGTTCCCAATAAGTATATTTTAAATCAAATACCTGCATCAGTATCATAGCTAGAATTAAATATTAGTATTACAGTACTGAGAAGCGAATTTCCAGATTTATACATAAGTTATCCGTAATCCTTCAATGCGATTTAAATAAAATCGATGATAAAAGGTGATCAAGAATTTGCATGAATCATTTGCAATTTTGCGTGTAAATATATTTGAACGCCCCCTTTGTGAACGTTATGTGGGTCAATCATTCGTAAATCCCCAGTGCCAGTGTCAACCTTGCCATTCGAACCTGAACCCATAACGAATTGCTTCTTCCGATTTTAATAATGCTTCTCTTTTCATTCGTGGAAGTTGATAATTAGTAAATTTTTTTTTTGTTTATGAAATTATTGCAGCATTTATCTTTTAAGGCTTTAATTTTCAAATTAATTCTTTTCTTTCATTAAGAAAATAGCGTTATGAGCGTGTACGAGAAAAAAATAAATGAGTGTTTACAAACAAGGTACGAGAAAGAAATAATACTTCTTATTACGTGTAAAGATTCGATGGACACTTCCACTCTCTTCAGAAAGATAATGCTCAACGGTACATTTCGAAGGTCCTTGACGTAAAAGTAGCAAATTATTCTCCTGCCAAGAAAAGAAGACACGCGTTTTGTCATTCTATCTAATATTATTTGGGCTAAAGAATAATTTCTTGCAACGTAATTGTAGCAAGACTGGCAGGCCTAATACTCTCCTTGCGAATTTTAAAAATGTGTGCGAAAAAATAATCATCTTTCTCTCGAAGTACCCGAACTGCTAAAAAAGAGGAGATGCACTGCGTTATACCCACTAAATTACGCGTTATTGACATAAAAATTAAATGACAAATAAAATTTACAGTTTATTCTAAAGAATATTATTTAACGTTCGAACAAAGTAATTTGGTCCTTGTCAATGATATAATGACCGAGCCGTATAAAGCGCTGCTTGTTCCGCGTTCTCGCAAACACGTATGCTGTACACCACTGGAATAACATCCCAAAAAAGGACGAAATGTCTTTTTCTGATCAAACGGAATTTTTTGTTTGGCGGTAAAAGAACCTGACGTGACTTCGGCTTTTGTTCGTCCGGTATTTTCGAAAATGAGTTTTTGCATATTTACCTGTTATCGATTCGACGTCTTGTTTTCAAGCCGTGCACATATTGGGATCAGAATGTGGGCCTCGCTCGCGTGACTCGCCACCGAGATGCTCGGCTTATATTTAAAGCCAACTTTAAATAAATGTAGGTGCCGTTTTTTTTTTCTAGGGAAAATATTGATTCGGTTCTAGTTTTGAATTTCAAGCTGCCTTTGTGCATACGCAATTCACTAATTATGCAAGCGGTGCACACTCATTAAACGTTTATGTGTACCGCGATAATAAAATCGAGAAAATCATGAATAATAGATAAACAAAACAGTTAAACAATGACAAGAAAACTCAATAAAATGGTCAAAATCGTAAAAAAAGTATTTCCTTACGGGATTGCTGCATCATTTGCAAAACATGCAGATTAGTCCGGCAATAGTGAGATTAATGACGGACGGTGGACTACGCAAATGGAATGACAACGAATTAGCCAAGATTAACGATAAAGTTATGTACATTTTCATGACACATCTTCTTTTTTTTACAGAAGAAACCCGAAAATAAGTTTCTTTGTCGTCTGAAAATTCAGTTGAATCTCATTAAGACTTTTTTTACAAATGCACTGAGAACAAATGAAGGCAGGCCTTCTCAACAATTACATTCCGATAATATATCTTATAATGTTCACTTGTGGTGCATGGAAATATTTTTTTACAAATTTCATAATTTCTTTCATAATCGAACTTTATTGCTTGGGAACGGTAACTACATACTAATATTATGCTATACCATAGTATTATCGGAATAAATCAATATTTCTTTTTAAAAACGATTTCAATAAGCAAAAACTATAGGAAAACTTGTTTAATATTTCACTGTTAAAAAATTTAGAGTATAAGTGGATTCCTGGTGTCTCCTCATATTCACCCATTAATTAATTATATTAAATAATATAAGCTACGTCTTAAAACTATTGCTATCTCAACAAGAAAGTTTTTTTAACTAGGAAAAAAATGAGACTTTCAGGTTTTCGATTCATTTGATTTAATAATGTTCGAAAATGATGTTTTCTCAATATTTATATATATGCACGTATATATGATTACACTGAGCTGAACATTTGCAAGTATTAGCAGCACCATCTCGTATAGGACTGACTTGAATTTAAAGTTAATCGTGGTTAAAACGTTTAGCATTTTTTTTTTAAAAATTAAAAAGAAACTTTTTTTTTCGATTTCATTTTGCCATTCTTACTCCTAAAAGTATAATTGCAAGAAGTGTTTGAAATTTGAATTTATTCTTATTTTTAAACTGTTTAAGATGAAACCTGGCTCGTCATTTTAGATACTTTCAGGAGAAACATGTTTGTATTTTATATCGAAAATTTCTCGGAATCATATAAATCTAGATTTACAGGCTGCCTGTCTTAATTTTTATGTTATTTTTTAATTTCTATCATTTTAATCGCGTAAAAGATTCATACATTTTTTTTTAATGTTCTTTACATAACGATAATTTATCATCGATTGTTAGCATCTTACTTTTAAAAGATATAGAATCGGCGTTTTTTGAAATTTGAATTTTAGATATTTATTTAAGTTTATTTATATTGGTTCTACGTAAAATATAAGGAATAAACTTTTGTAATTTTCTAGTTGGTAAATAAACAAAGTCAGTAATTCTCAATGAGAAAATATTATTGTAATTTTCAAGTTGATTCAGTTTATAGCACTTTTTTTATTTTTTACCTCTCTATTATATATTAGCGTTACTTATAGTCGAAAGGATAAATGCTTGTTACTTTTTTGGTGATTTTCGAAATTACTTTATGAATGTCTTAAAGAATTTTTTAATCTCAAATTTAAGATCTAAAAAGTAAAAAATAATTGTTTTTACTTATATGTAATATACTTTTTTTATTATAAACATATTTCATTTAATACTTTTCATTTTACATTTGACACATACTTTCTTTACAGTAAGAAATCACAAAAAATAGTTTTTTTTGTAGATGATGACATTCACAAACGTAAAAAGAATGAACATTTTTCATCAACAAATTTTTTTGCTCAGCAACTTTTAATTATACTCGTGCTAATTTTAATGGAATTTAATATTTTAATATATATTAATTATCAGTTTCTAAATTTTAGTTCGTGAGAAAATTGTATTTAAGTAATCTAAAATTTTGAACCAGATGTTTCTTTTAAGAGCCTAAAATGTAATTTACTGCTCAAAGTGTACTTTTAATTGAAAACTAGCGGTTAATAATGAATGAAGTATGAAAGAATGTTTAGAAAGAATTTATAGTTTTAAAGCAATAAAAATATATTTTACTAATTTTATAACATAATAGTTAAACTCAATTGTCATTTGTTTAAAACGAATAGTTAAACAATGCTTTTTAGGAATATACAAGTAAATTACATTAAAGCATTCACACACAACTTGTCAAACTCGGTGGTTAAATACACGAAAGCTAAATCGGCGAAAGGTCAGTTTGGACTGCGACGAAAAAGGGCGAAGAGCAAAAAGGTGGGGTATAAAAGAGGAGGCTTACCCGCAAGAAAAGTAAAAGTCGCGGCCTCCGAGCGGGGAAGCAAACTGCCGGCGTTCCTGCACCCTGCGCGGCCCCGTCGAGCGGATGTGCGCGTCGCTCTCCGCGGGAGGCGGCGCCCGTCTGTGCACAGAAGATGCGCGCAATTCGCAATTCGCGCTCTACTGGCACGAGCGGCGGGCTGCACCGCTATACAGCGCAGGGGAACTCGTCTGCACGGTGCACCGTGCGATCATCCGCACTGCGCATTCCGCCCCCCTTTCTCGCGATTGCCGACGCCGCGCGATATACCGGCCCGATGCGCTCGTTCTACGGAAAGGGATAAAAAGCGGCAGACTTATTATACACGAGTTATAAGTAAACATTAACATTGCTGTGGGCGCGAAACGTGTGAAATCTTTTAGGAGTTATGACACGCCTAGCAAGTTAATCAACGGATGCTTCGGATGTTCAATGACGTTACAAATTCCTCTTTCAACGCTTTTTATAAACATAACAACGACATTAAAGTAGCGCGAGTTATTTAAATGCAGAAATTTATTTGATAAAATACAATTTGCGGCGGCATAAAAATTATAAACTTTTGGAATTCCGTACAGCGAGGTCCGATTACAAATTAAAAGTTTAAAAATAAAGTACAATTTTTAAAAAATCTGCTCAACGCGGTGTGCCGCTTCATTTCAATCAAAATCTCAAATAAATTTATTTCTTTCATTTTATGATGCCGTACTTAATCACTGCCATAAATAGAACTTTTTATTAGCTTATAATTCAACATAGGTTATCTACTATATTTTAAAAGAGTTAGATATAGTCTGGTATTTTCCTCAGTCATTTTTTAAATTGAAAATGATTGAATTTCCTCAACGTAAATTTCGTGTGGAAATTTCCTCCTCGGAAAAGTGCGGACATTATTAGTCTTTTTTTTTCAATAATAATAAAACCATAATAAATAAGTAATGATAAGCATTAAGCTATTTTTGATTGCCTAAAGTAAAATTAAGTTTTAAATGAAAAATTTTTTGCGGAAATATGAAAGAAAACAGGTGTATCTATAGGTGTTTTATATAAAACTTAAAAAATTAACCAGAAAAGAAATAATATTTAAAAATTTATATATATTTATAAATAGAGTTCGAAATATGGATACTTACCGTAGGTTGTCGAATCAAAAGTCAAAGCTTGAAACTACGGCAAACGAAAGAAACAACATAGGAAAAGAAAAAATTGTTCGATGCAAAGGATCAGCGACGAAATGCCCTTAAAATTGTTTAGCCGTATTTTGACGCACAACAGCCGAAGTTGGCCCCCCGGTCAATGCGACGCTCGCCAACAGACTGCTCGCTTGAACGGGCCGTCAGGATGATTTACTCGTACATATACATAACCGACGCGAAGTCTATCAGCGGTCGCGCGACCGGCCGGGACCTTTTATTTAGGGGAGATACACCGCGTCACGTGACATTGTTTTCCAGCCGTATTTATATGTCGCGCTCGAGCTCGAGCTTTCGATCGCTTGCGCTTTTGAGAGCGCGTTTATCCAGGAGTGCCAATTTTTAATTCGGGCGAGAGATAGACGCGTTAGAGGGAAGCACAGTGCGGATTGCATCTTGCATTTTGTCATTCAATTTCATTCTCTAGATACTTGGTAGAAATATTTATTTTGTTACAATATTGCAGTTTATTTTATACTAGGAGTGATTTTTTATTATATTTTAAAATCTTATAAATTTTCAAAAGGAGAAATAAAATTTGAATTAAAAAAAAATTGCTGCATCCCCTTGGTCTAAAAATAATGTCTCAATTAATTCTTGATCGATTGCTCTTCATTATTCATGAATAGATCCCAAAATGACCAGTAAAATTTAAGCTAATTAATTTTAAACGATTCCAGTTAAAAATTTTGCGCTAATAATCTGCATGCAGTAATTAATTATGCATAATAATTTAAAATTTCTTAAATAGTATTATGTAATTTAAATGAAAGAAATTAAAAAAAAAATAGAATTTTCTATCAATTGCTATAACCGAGATTTGAACTCTATCACTTTATTCAGAACTGAACCGCGATCGCTTTTACATCCAAGTATGTTCTAATCGTGATGTACAATCAAATAGTAACACTTCCTTTTCAATTTCATTTTTTGTATTTCCTTAACATAAATTGTGGCCACATAAAAATTGAAAAATTATACACTTGGGAAAAATTTGAAACAATTTTAATTTTAATTTTTTGAAAATTTTGAAACAATTTTACTTACTTGTTTTCTGTCTCAATTTTGATATTATTTATGAATGTCTGACATTTTAATCACTAATGATTTAATTAACTTTTGCTTATTATTTTCTCCTATTCTTTTTCCTAAAGGTTCAAACTGATATAAAATTTTTGAATTTTGAATTTTAGATATTTTTTAAAATAATAATTACATTACAAAATAAATTAATTGTTAAATTTTACCTACTTATTACATCGCTATGCTAAATTACATTAAAAAAGATTTCAAATAATTTTTTTGGATAATTTCAATTTAATTTCAGAAATACAAAAATATTAAATGCATTATAAGTTTTGGTAAAAAAATCAATCAATTTTAAAGAAAAAGGCGTTAACTGATAAGCTTCAAGTTATCTTTACAAACTAAGGAAGATGTTAGCTTTTCTTGTAAATTTTGCAAATGTAGCTGTAAAGCTATATAGTATATAGTGCTGTTAG
Source organism: Ormyrus nitidulus (assembly GCA_900474335.1). NCBI lineage: Eukaryota > Metazoa > Arthropoda > Insecta > Hymenoptera > Ormyridae > Ormyrus > Ormyrus nitidulus. The sequence continues at coordinate 15,374 of UCOL01001740.1, forward strand.
TCATTTGAATACAATAAATTTAATTTAAAAAACATAAAGTTACAATTGTCAAATTTAATATAATTTATAAATAAGATAAGTACAGAAAAACATACAAGTGAACACGAATCCGGTGTCGGTTTAGTTCTGTCGCCCGCCCGTTTCGAGTCAAGCGCAAAAAGCACCAGCAAAGCTAGGAGAACGTTATCTGCACAACCAATTATGCTTCAGGCATATTCAGCGAGTAAAAATAGATGAGGATAGAATAGGGTAGTCGGTCTTCTCTAATGAGTCAGTTTTTTTTTGTACGCCTACCTTAACTTTTAATGCTAAATAAAGAAGGATCCCTTATACAATATTTAAAATTATTATGTGAACTAATAATGTACATATATCACATAAAATTATACGATAATTTTCATAAGGGCAAAAAAATTGGATTTTTTTCTATCTTCCTTTAGTTGTTTTAGCATTAACCATTTTACATTATTTATAAATGATTGCATGATATTATAAAGAAATAAAAAATTATTTTTTGAGAAATTACATTTAAATAACTTAAATTTATATAATTTTTTACAATATTTATAAAATTAAACGTAATGTTTTAATTTTTTAAAAGAGGATAATTAAATTAAAAATATTTTTAATATATGACACAGTGCAATTTATTTTCGTTTCCTTTGAGTGTATAATTATCACTAAGGATTCATTCTACATTTGTGAGTACACTGATAAGTATATCTAATAAAATAGCGCAGTATGATTTTTCTACACAGAAATACATAATTATCACAAAGATCCAGGGTACGACAAACAATTAGAAGTGAACATAAGAATATTAAACTTAACCATTGCATCAAAATAAAAGAAAAGTTTATTTAAATGATCCAATGCTCTTACACATAACAATTTCGTAGCAAGATATAAGTCTTCTTTACAAACAATAAATTTAATATTAAAAATTAGGAAAAATGTCTATAAAATGAATTACTTCAATAAAGTTACGTACTTTAGAGCCTACACTTAACGTTAGATATAGACAAGGGTGTAAAAACTATTGCTCTTTGCACGCGAGTAAAAGCTTTATTATCTAGTCAGCAATCAATGCAAAATAAAGCTTTCAAGGTGCGCAAAATTGATTTTACCGAGAGGATTTATGGCGCAACGAGTTAACTACACTTTGCTAGAATAAGGAGTAGGCGACGCTGGGAAACTCGCGCTTGATAATGAGGCGTTATTTACAAATAAAAAAAATCACGAGGCTCTCTCCTCGGAGTGAGAATTTAAGGTATCCACTCGACCTCGTTGTTCTCGTACTTGCCGGCTGCGTCCTTCGGCGCCTGGGGTCTGTTGATCGGCACCGAGGTCTTCTCCTCGCTGCTCTTGGACTCGCCGCCGGCGATCTTGTGGTAGACCTTGCTGCCCTGCTCGCCGATCCACTCGACGCCGTCGCCGATCTTCTCGCCGGCCTTGCGCACGACGCTGCCCAGATTCTCGGCGGTGAAGGTGTGCGGGTCGACGTTCACGTCGAGGCTGTTGTTGCCCCGCGGGCAGTTGGTCTGGGCGATGATGCTGAGGTCGAAGGGATCGACGCCGAAGCCGGTGAGCTTCTGGCGCAGCTTGTCGATGTAGGCCTTGTCGAGGTCGCGGGTTCGCGACAGGAGAGTCGCCGACTGTCGGTGGGCGAACGCCAGCTTCTGGCAGGTGAAGATGCCCGCGTAGTTCTCGTAGTCCGTGGCGAATACCACGTGGGAAGCACTGCCGGCTACACCTGTCGAGGCAATTCATTCGAGCCAATCGAATCGTACGTAGTCATATCAATACTGCATATAGGTATAATACTCACTGAGAGGAAAGCGAACCGTCATGCGGGCCGCCACGCTCGGCTCGGGCACGCTCAACGAGCCGGTGTAATGGTACTCGTGCTTGAGCGACGTCAGGCCTGTAACGCAAAACGCGCAAAAAGGAAAAGCAGACGTTACAATGCGATATACGTGAATGGGATGGAGGGATGCGACGCAGGAAATTCGTAAAGCGGGCCCAATTCATGCCACTTGACGTTCAGCTATATAGAGCCTCTCTCTTTTACTTTGACGAGCTCTTTTATGAGGCTCGATTGGAGAGGCTGCACGTTCAAGCTGATCATCAGTTCTATAAATAAGTTTTTCTCTCCAGGCTCCCCTCGAAAGTACCTTCGAGCTTCGAGCGCCTACGCGCTCTCGTCCTTTCTAATCAAAATCGATGCATTCCCAGCGTTAAAAATAAAATATAAAATGCTTCTCTAAAAAAGATGTGCTCCAAAGCACCTTTAGAGTCTTTTTATCTTTATTTAAATTACCTAAAATTGGTATGTCCGAATCTTGCGTAATAATGTATTCACCCGGCTCGTCTCCACGCGTGTAATTGTACGTTATACATTTACTGGCGGTTGAAGTTTTCTGGATCACGTACCACACTCCAAGAAACTGAAAAAAAAAAAAAAAAAAACAACGCAACGTACAATTAATATGATGGTATATATACTATATAAAAGTAGCTCTGCAAAAAGAGCTTGATAACTATAGGCAGCAGCAATTTTACCGTCAGCCTCCTTGAGAGACTTTAGATTAAATAGAATTCATACCCTGCTCATTTGAAAGCCGGCCATAGGTTCGACAACGGGGCAGGTACCGAGGTGGTACGAATGGGCCGCTGCGATTGCGACGCATCCCGCCAACAGCAAGCAGAAGGTCAATGACTTCATCTGAAAAAGACATTTTTATTTTTCATCCAATCGTTTACTATTTGATTGTGAAAGCGAGTTGAAAAGTCCTGCTTGTATAGTTACTAGTTTTACGTTAATGCAGCTGCGTTGAAATATTAATAATTCACGTTGTTCTCTGATGTAAAATGAATGTTTATTGCCGCGAGAGCAAATACCAAAGTACTTTTAAATAAGACATTAACGTTTCTAGATTTATGTTATCCTACCCATGATTCTACAAAAACATACTCTAATCAAGTCTATACGGAATTTGATTATTTCCTCTACACATTATTATTTTCTTTATGCTTGAAGAAACTTGATAATTTTATTGATAATAAATGAAAGAATACTAATTTAAAACTTAAGCCTAAAATTATAAACACTATACCATTAGAAAATTTGTTCACTTTTAACTGGCCTCTCATTTTTTCGAAATAATTCTGAAAATTTGCACAATGGTTAATTGCTCTTCAAACTAGACTTAAATAAGAATAAATAAGCATTAAAAATTACAAAGCAATTGTGCAATCAATTACATTAACTATTTACAACTTCCGTGAATCCGAGTTGTATTTTTCAAATAAGGAAATAGTTATTAGATGAAGCTACCGCAGCTATAACGTTTGTTGACACGTGAACATAAAAAGAAAATTTACTTTCAAACAGAATTCTTCGAAGCGAACTTTCCAACAAAATTGCTTAGTAAGAGACCTCCAGTCGTACAGCTGGTAATTGCTTGTGAGTAACGCTTTTTTATTTTATCTTTTTACATTACTTCACCCTTCGCTGTATCAAAGCAAATTATGCGTGCGTGATTCATGCGCGTTTAATGACAGTAAAGCGAAGTGAATGAATAAAAAATTGAGCGCTCTTATATGATAAAACGATGACTGATTATTTATTCTTTGCTTTATCACGAGAAACATGTTTTGATGATGCGTTTTCGGTTGGGAACTCCGCTGCAACGTTAAGATAAGAAAAGCGTTAGTTGCGGTATTATATATACGTATTAAGAACTGGAAAAGGGAGTTCAGATTAAAATGAAAATATTTTAATTGTGGAAAGACGAGAATGTTTTACTTGAACGACGACTCGAACTTGTAAATTGGCAGAATACTGTTGCAAAAGCGAAATGTAAAGGTAAGAGAATGTTAAGTGGTTCAAATTATAGGCTAACATAAAAGAATTGGCTATCATACTTATTTTAATTCAACGATGATTTAGTAATAAAGTTTTTCATGCATTTGACAAATAGTTTTGAGAACGAGATGAAATATTATCGAATGATGTTTTATCAGTGCGTATTTAATGTGCGATCTCTTTGGTGACCCCTGCAAAATCAACTTTACGCTAGAAAGAATTGTTGCAACCTCGATTTCGCAGTTTTCGATAAAGGAGGACACTTAGGGAAGCACTAATTATTTTCTCCTTACACCGAAACACGACGATTTGCAACGTACATATTACATGTCATCGGTTAAACAACTCGTTTCGCAACTTTTTTTCTTGCTTTCTTTCTTATTTCATTAAAGGATTAAATTACCTGCTATCCCTTACACAATTTACAGTTATAGCGCTTTTCCCTACATGTCTATACTTAGGAGCGTTTTCCAAGACCTTATACGCTTGATTTAAATAAAAAATTACATGTCTACTTTTAATTTATTGTGTAACAATTATTTACGAAGGTGAACGACATTTATAAACAAGAATTAGAATGAACGCAAATAAAGTATTTTTTATATACATGCGTGCTAAGAAATTTTTATTTTTAAATAAGTGAATTTTCGTAAAGTAAAGATGCAGTTTTAAAACTTTATTTAATTTTTATAAATCCAATGAAGCGCCGATTTCTTCAAATAATAGTCTTTCAGATGACAAGGAATCAAATTATATGTCAAGAAAAGTAAATAAAATTGATTGAACAGATAATTTTCTCGATTTTGAGATACAAAGCAGTCTTAAACTGCGAGGTACCATCTTAAGAAACGTGAAAAGAAAGGGAAAGTGCTGAAGGACATTATAAAATGGAACTGCATTTTAGAATCTACTTGTTGCTTAAAAAAAAAGTAATAAAAACTCACGTCGATTTATAGATAAATGTGAAAACGAAAAACTGATGTCCAGTAGAAATATTCAAACACTTCCAGCTCGTAGACGTAACTAACTGTAAACAGATCTGTAGCAGCGTTCTTCGCTTTTATACGGCTGCCCCCACCGATGACAAAGAGCCGCCGCCAACTGGGCACTGTCTAATGGCCGCAACGCTTTGCTTGCCCATAGCGGCTGCAGTATTCTGACTGAAAAACTTTTTCTTCTTCAAAATAATGCAGCGTGTATGTTCGATTTTCGATATTTTCGAGTATTGAATTTAATTATGATTGGAAAAAATGTGAAATGGTGTTTTAGAATTTTACAGATGAAATCAAATTTAATATTTAACAAATATTTTTAAAAAAGTATGCGTTTACTGTTTAAATTTTGTTTAAAAAACGACTATTTTTAAATTTTTATTTACAACAATTTAATTATGGGAACCCTGATGCTTACAAAGTTTTAGTTTTTAAATTTTTATTTTTGAAAATCTTTTGTAAATCTCATTCTTCCAAAATCTCCAAGATTTAACAGCAGAGAGTTATATATTGGGATTTGACATTTTGAGTGTCACCGCCTACCGGCGAAAAGTAAAAATACTCCATGCTTGTGGCCTTTGCCTCCTGCTATATTTATATCTATATATCTATATATCTATACTTCTAATGCTAAGCGCAAGCTTGAAGCCGCCATATTTGTTGCTATATCTATTGACCACGCCTCCATGTCAAATCCCAATAGAGGCGGCAGCAGCACAGCGAGGTTAAAGGAGCAAGCTCCAAAAAAAAACGCTTAAGCCTGTAGCGAAAAGTGTAAATTCAAGCACGGATAAAGCTTCCCAACGGCAGCGTCCTTCTATCAGTGTATTATTCCCCGTCTTTTTACAGAGGCAGGGCGCCGCGTAATTATTCAATTCCCCAATTATCCCCATTCTCTCGGCACCTATACATCCGACAGCGGTGGTCAATGGTTGCGTCCCTCTCTCTCTCTCTCCAGCTCCCTCCCATCGACGCGCTTAATCTGCTTGCATTGGACGCTCGGCGCTGTCTGTCGTACTTTGCAACGATTACCAACCGGGCCGAGGCGCAATTTGCTTTCTCGCGAAGCGCGTCGCCCGCGCGCGCGAACTCTGCTTGTTTTCAAAGGGAATTATCGAGGATAAGGATTGACAGGCGCGCTCGGGCAGCGCCGCATCTCGTTTGATGGCTGCAGCAGCGGCAGCGCGTGCCGCTGAGCTATACTGTTGCTTTGTCGATGATGACCCCCCGCGATAACCCGTGTTTCGACCACCGTAGCGCTTTTCTACCCCCCCCCCCCCCCCTTTCGATTGTTCGAAATGCGGCCTGCGTTTGTGTGTCTCTGATCGAGGGTGAAAATGCTCGTAGAAAATGTTTTGCTGAGATCAAAAATGATAAATTTCTGGAGGAAGAGGACTGTTTAATAACTCATTATTATTCAATGAAAGTTTTTTCTGGTATATTATTGTTATTCTAATTAAAATGTCAAAGCAGTTTAAATGTTCAGATGGTTTAATATTACATTACCTTTATCATAAATTTTATTATAATGATGATAATTTACAAAATGTATTCATTCATATTCAGATGTAAGCCAAACAATGCTTCATTTATTTAGTGAAATTTTAAAATCAACGTAGAAACAAAAGCAGAAATATAAGAAGAACAAAATAATTGAAACAGATAATATAAAAATATTGAAAATAAACAATTCAATGGGTGGAATGGAAAACACGAAAGATCTATTTCATCTGCATTCATATTGCTTTTCCTCAAAATAAAATATTTCTTTCATTTACGTTATATTATTTTCTAAATAAAAACGAAAGCATGCACGCGCATTTCAAAACTAGCGAAATACGGGATATTTAAAACAGCGCAAACGAGCAGTATTCCATCTTTTACAAATCCAGAAGTAGCTCGTTAATCAACCGAAAAAAAAAAAAAAACTAAACGCGCTTAAGAGCCGAAAGAAAAGTGTTGCAAAAAATGTATAAACAAGGAGTAAATAGAACGCGAGCCCAACGAACAGGAGAAGATTAACCGGCAGGGGAGAGACAGAAGTCGTGAAATAATTATCGGCTGAGCGGACTGACGTGGCTCTTTAATCGGACAATTAGCCATTGCGTCAACTGTCCTCGCTCGTTACGCGCACGGAGAAATTTCCTCCCTCTCTCCGGTTAGCGTCGGCCCCAAACGACGCTAATTAACATAAGCGCGCACGTAGAGAAGTGTGCTCGACATCGGTCCTGTCTCTCTCTCTCTCTGACGCACTTTGCCGCGGATGTTTTCGCAGAGGCCGAAGCTAACTTACACAGCGCCACGTTGCAACTAGTTAGGAACTTTCCTCGTGGCTAGATTTTCTTGCTAATCACATTGAAATAAGGCGCGAGCTTTTCAAAACTTGGGCTACTTGGGCCGGTAGGAGCGTTTAAGTTATTGTCGGTCGTTAAGATTGTTATTAGAATAATATTTAATTAGTCGCAGAGTTAATTATGGTATAAGTTTACGTTTTCTATGTATTTGATTAGTATTTTGCTAGTTTACCAAGTGCGAATGTTGATTTGCAGTCGAATTAATATAGCTCTGGGAGTTATCGTGACTTACCTGAAACAGAAAGAATAATTCGTGATTAGTTAAAGTTATAGAAGCAGCAATATTTATATAAAATCATTAAAATTTTTATTTTTTTATTTTTTCCCCCATATTTATGTATTTTTATCAATATTGGAAAAGAATCGCTACCAATTGTAATTTAGACGCCCAGTAATTATGTAAAATACTTATCAAATCATTGGCGTAGAGCTGTGTAAGTATTTTAACGAGGATTTTTGACGCAACGCATTGAAGTAAGAAAAAAAATAAATTTCAACTAGAGTATAAGGGTTTACTGAGAATAAGAAAATAATCCTTATCGATTTGAATAATTGCTCAATAACACTCCACCTTCCATAAAGATCCCTATACTAAATTCTGATAGAATGAATAAGTAATACACTCACTCTAGATTACGACATAAGAATCGAGCTCGCTCCTCCCTCCACGTATCAGATTTCACGGAATCGAGAAAGCTAATCTCACATGGCTGAATAATTTCATGTTCATACAGCTTCTCCGCATGCGCCGATCGTAATTTTTCTTTTACCCCTCTAACATGAGATCAATTGACCAGACTAGTTTTATTGCACAACGGCGTCAATTCCTCTCGCGGATGTAGCCGTTCGTCGATAATTCAACGAGCCATCAACTAGCAATTGCCCAGCTGGTCAGTTCACAAAAGCCCATTACACCGATTACTTTTTCCAGACTTTTTACGAGCCGAGTGCTTCCGGTGCGTTCTCTTTTAAGAAGTCGTACACGCCCATATATACCGTCGTCTTGCTTAATTCGCTAACGTGGAATCTAGGTTTTCGCGTTGTTATAGGTTAGAAATGTAATGGAGAAGATTTGACGACCGATATATAAGCCTTCTTAAAAGTTATTGGCTGCAAATATTTTTATCGGTGATAATTGAACGAAATATTCATCTTCTCGGATTATTGAAGGAATAATATCTAATTTCACAAAAAATGTCTGCTTATTCGGCGATACAACTAGAAAATTTAAATTAAAATGAATTGCAAAAGAAAGTAACTCGATTGTTCGCTAATAGACATTTCATTCAAAATTTAAGAGGTCGCGGATGACGGAATATTAAAGCACCATTAAACGAAAAAGAAACAAGGTACTTCCTTAATGCACTCCCATATAAGCGTGCAAGTATATACCAAGGTAAGTGGAGAAGAATTGAAGCTAGCACGTTCCACTACAAAGTCATCGTAAAAGTTTATTTTTCTTCATGTTATAATTTCCTGAACAATAAACTTTCTTAGACAGACTTTTACGACAACTCGCCGGGAACATCATCACCCTCTGTCACCTGATGATACCTGTTAAATAATTTATAGAGGAAGTGTACTCTGTTTTACAACTCTAAAATGTCCATGACACTTTGCAACAATCACTTTTTGTATACCGCGATAATTAATTGCTCGTAATTCACAAGGCATTTTTGCGTTGTAAATACTTCAAAACGAACGGTTTGCTTGCTTAAGCGACTAAACAGTTTCGAAGCATCAACAACTGCAAGTATTTTAATCGTTAGCTAATGAAAATACAATATTACAATGGCGAACAAAAACTATTCCCATTAAGCCGACGTTATAAAGTTGAAATATTTCCACTCAACTCCGAGCGCAAAATTACAACTTTCAGATAACCCAAACGTACAAAAGAAATTCCATTATTTTTCCAGGCATCCTCATGACTTCCACGCGAGCTGTATAACGCGTGCACACGCACACACACACACACACGCGGATCGCAACCAAATTCTCGCGTTGAATACCCGCGTCTACGGCCCATCTGCCCGGGAATACCGCTCCCCGAGAGAGAAATACCTCGAACGAAATTGAATTTTCGGAAACTTGTATATTTATCCCGCATTCCGCGCATCCACGCACGATAGCAATCCGATAAATGCTGGAATAACCCCTCCCCGAGGGAAGGGAGGGATGTACCGCGAAAAAAAATAGTGCTCCGCACGGATTTTTCTTCGTTCACGCGTCGGTCGGAGGGTCGCCGCGGGGAAATATTTGCCGCGTCGTTCGGTAATTGGCGCTGGAAAACTTGGGGGATGACGGACGCGGGGGATCCAGCCCTTTGTGAAGGAGACGCGCGCGCGTGAACGGTTATTGCGTCGCGAGAGTTATGTTTACGGCGCTTTAGACGCTTCGCGGGAAAACAGAGGGAGGGGAATCTTGAATTCTTCGCGCTCGATCGAGTGATTTGTTGCGTGCGGCCGTGTAATAAGGGCGGTACATCAGGCCGGATTTCCGCAAGATTGTTCGGCCGTCTTTCGACTTTTTGCGCCATTCGTTTATATTAGGTGGGAGTTATTGGCCCGTATAGAGGGGAATTAAATAAATATTTTTAAAAGTATTATACATATAGACACTTTGTTATTTTAAAAGGAGGAACATGCTTTATCCTCTGTTATTATGATTTAAGAGGATTTTGGTTGCTCGTGTACCTTCGTAATTTTTCTATAAATAACTGCTTTTAAAATAATGTTGGCACTATAAATTTTATAATAAGCACCTTGTCAATTTAGAATATAATATTTTTATTAATTTATCTACAAGACTACCGAGCATAAAAATAAACCCGACTTCCTCATGACCACATGGCCCAGTGTAATAACATCGAAGTCGTAACATTAGAGCTTGCCGTTAAAAAAGTAACGACGCCAGATCAAATAAACCACAGGCTGCATTACCGTAGCCGTTCCGGAAAAGATAACATTTTCCAGAAAACGAACTTTGAAAATGGACCCGCGCTGTCAACCGCTGCCGTATTCAGTGGTACTAAGGATAAGGAAACACCTCCCGGTCTCCCGTCTGCCCTCGGAATCTCGAAAAAATCACTCGAGCCTCGGGGGTCGCGAGAGCGTGGCTTCCGCGCCGCGCGTGACTCAGACACTCGTCGTTCGTTAAGGCGCGTTCCCAACAATAGCCCTTAAATTGCAATTACACACTCCTCGCGCCCCGGAGCCTCGTTATTTATGATATCCGGCAGTTCTCTAACGACCTCCGAGTGCAACGCGGGAGCGAGTCGGCGCCGGGGCAATATCGCCTATTCTTTCCGCGAGCGTCCAGCGCCTTCATCTCATCTTCCGTCCACGCATTTTCCGCGAATGCCTTTTCACCTCTTTGGCGCGCGACGCCCACGTCAAACTACGTGCCGGCGTTCTCTCCCTCTCTCTATATATATATGCGGCGTGCACACACGCGAGGACTTTGCCTGAAGTGTATTAATGACCTCGTGTGCCATTGCTTTGTAATTCATCTTGCGTTTTCGCCAAGCTGATTTATGAGGCCTGCTTTTTGCTCGCTTAATTGTTGCCCCGCGAGAGGTCGGTAAACTCGAAACGAAGAAGCCAAGTTTTTCGTCGCTCCGCGGAAAGTAGACTAAACACGCGTGTGGTGTGTGATTTAACGGCCGGGAATTATGCATTCCGCGCGGACACGTGACGTATAACGGCGTAACGCGCCGTTTAACCGCCGGGATTGTTGGCCAACTCAATGAGCTTTGAGTTATTTAACCCGGCTGCTCGTTTATTTTAAACTAAATGCTTTGTTAAGGCTACCGGTATAAAGTGGCAAATAAGTTTCAAAACTGGTGTCGTGTTTAAAGCTGACTTTGTTAAATATAAAAGGTTAGTACGGATTTTCAGACCAAATTCCTAACAAACCGATGATGATTTCTTGATCGTCAATTAGATTGAAGACGTAACAGTCAATCGATCCCCTTGAAACGTAAAATTTCTTCCGAAATCTTGGAAGCGAGGCTCTAATGCCCGTGGAAAATCTTTGTTTTCCCTCGAATTAAAATGCACTTGAAACGGCTTCCTAAAATCGTCCAGAAATCAGTTCGAAAAGCGAACGACAATCAAAGGCAGCTAGCCATTACAATTTTCCCAGGGCGTCTCTCTCTCTCTCTCTCTCGGCAAAGATCCCCGGCTCGTTTTCTCGAGTGACGGCTAGCACTTAGTCGCGGTTCGTTAGCCGCGGAGATTTCGAGCTTGGGATACTTGAAATTTCGAGCGAGGCGAAGGCCCTTCCTACCTTTTCCGCGATGATTTCGAGTGGCGCCTCTGCGCGCGCGCGCGCTTTACAGTTCTCGCGTAACGAGGGGAGCACACCGAGGTAAGGAGACGCGCACGGATGGCCGGCGCTGGAGAAAAGAGAACGTAATCAAAGCTAATGCACCGGCGAGTCGGGAAGAGTTGCAGTCGATAATTGCGTCTTTATCGTCGGACAAAGGGAGGACTTCTTCTTGCTCGATCGATCGATGTGTTGTCGAGCAACGCTAAAGGGAAAGGGCGAGTCCGGGCCCTTTTCAATGTACGTGTTTAGGTAGCTTGGCTAGGATCGAGCTGCTGAATAATTAAATGAACGTGAAATAATTTCTCATTTAATACAATTTTATGGTCTGTTTTCTATTTAATATTCAAAACTTTTTTTAAGAATTCCGTAATTAAACATTTTCACTGCGCGAGAAAGCAAAACTACCAGAAGAAACCTTTTATTGCAAACATTGCAATTCTTACTTCCTGCAAAGGAGTCGAGTTGAAACGATGAAACAAAGAAACTTTGTCTTTATTCTAGAACGCGTTGCAATAAGTAAGATAAGAAACTTTTTTAAATTTAAATTTTCACTTCGCTTCGGGCAACGTTTTTCATAATCAAGATAGGAACTATCTTTAAAAAGTATCCAACAAGTTCTTGCAAAATGAAGAATTGAGTCTGCCTTTTAGCAGTCTTGTAAATTAAACTTTTTATTTTTACGAATAACGAAAAGCAAGTAATTTTCACTAAACTTAGACTAGGCCGAAAGCAATTATTGTTTGTTAATAAAAACTGCAAATCGGAGAATCTTAATAATTGGATTGGATTATACAAGTTTCATTAAAATTTAATTACATACCGCAGTGGTATCACTTTAATCTTTAATAAGAAAACGTGCAATGCAAAATGCATTGCGACAAGTCCCAAATAGATGTGAGAAAGTTGCGCGTCGGAAATTCCGAAAGAATGCAGAATAATGTACGAATGCAGCTCGCGGCCTTGAATAAAGTCACACGACGCCTGAGAAAGCACAGGTTTAAAATACGCCTACACAATACCGATGCAAGGACACAGGATGCTTTAATTGTGCCTATATACATATAAAACAGCAATGGCAAAGCTACAACTACAAATTCTTCTTCACCGCTCCTACAGAAATATTATTTATCAATTAAAGGAACATAAGTCCCCATCGATCAGCGCTCAAAATAAATAAGTGCCTGCCTCAGCCGGTATAGAAAAAGCGGGTAATAACCCCCCAATCTTCATCCCCGTACTTTGGAAAAGTAACGATCAGGCCGCCCCACGTTAATCGCTCTCCTTCTCTAACGAAGTTTTTTGTCTGAGAGCGTCCGATTTCCTTCGGCCCGATTGAAAATAAATCAGGCGAGAGTCGTGCGCCGGCCGGCGATATTAGCCCCAGCCCAGCCAGCGCGCGAATGACAGGCGGAGGAAAAGCGTCGCCGAGCGCCGGGAGAACTTGTCGGCTAAATCGAGCGTATCGGCCGAAGGGTCGATTTCCCTCTAATCGACTTATACGGGGAGCCTGGAAAGAAGCCCGCGATGTAACGAGCGGTTAAGAGGCGACGGAAAGAAAGTCGCCTTATGCTTGGGCTCGAATCTGCTTCGGGGGTTTGATTCAATTTTTCTGGCCTGAACGGCGTGTATCGTGAAAATGTAATTAACGAGCGGCAATTAAGCGGTCTTCTGGTATTGTTTCCTGCGAGTTTTATTTAATGATTGGGGATTTCTCTCTCGTGAATTATTGTGACTTATGGGAATCGAAATTAATAATAACTTATTGCGCGATAATCTCTTTATCGATTTCTAATTTTTTTTTATTAAATTAAGATTAAGATTCGCATTTACTCGGTAGATTTTTCATTCACATTATTCTAACAAAATTATTTGTACCAAAAAAAAACCGTAATATTACATCGCCGAACTCATCTCAATGACAGAAATTATCAGTTAAGTCGTTGCATAAAAACGCGAGCAAACAAAGTATCTTTTTCCTGAAAACAGCGGGTCCCCTGACTTTCTCTCTCTCTCTCTCATACCTAATGCAAAGACGCGGGCTCGCTTCCTTTTCTCCCGACTTGCTCAAGAGCGGTAAACAGATGCTCCGAATAGTCCGTACGTGCTCCGCGGGGATTCCCCGGCTGAGAGAGGAGGCGCTCAGTTGATTGGCCCGCAACGATGCCTGATTTGCGATGCGGCCCGTCTGAATTATTCACGAGGACTTCTTTTCCGCGCGCTCGAAGAGAGACGGGGGTGAGGGGGGAGGCAAAGCCGATATCGGCGCCGGGACTTTTTTTCGAGGATGCTGCTGCGGGGGGAGATACCGAGAGGAAGCCCTTTGACGAAGCGAGAACCGAGTTCCAGGAATTAAGGTGTGAGATTGGAGGGCTTGATTTATGGCTCGTTGAGTCGCCTGGGTTGTACGTTTCGTCTTCGTGTTTTAAAATGATTAATGAAGTTTTGTAAAGTAAAAATTCATTGTATAAAAAGAGTTAGTTAATAGACAGGTAACCATTGAATATCTGCGTAAATGACATAATCGGTTAACCTCCGAGACGCGAAAACCACTTCCAGCAGCTCTCCTCCCAATCGTTCTCCCCGACAACGCTTTCACCTTTGGAAAAGAGCCTCGGAATTACGGCGCAGCCTCCGAACCCAACTGGCAATCACGATCGTCCGGACGTCGCGGCTCCGTTGGATGCGCAGCGAGATCGTTTACATGCAAATCACGGCGAACGAGAGGGAACCAGTTGGCGAGCATCTTCGAAATAGCGCGAACGGAGGAATAGGCGAGACGGCCCCGGTCGAATCATCGCTTTGAGACTTGCCAATGACTGTCTTTACGTCTGCGCCCGCTGTGTGGTTTGCTTAGCGGATGTCGGCCGTTAAGTCTGAGAACTTGCTTTGGAAAAATGCGATCAAAGGCTTTTGTGGAAAGCCTAGCTTCGAAATCTTAGTTTGAAAATTCCAGGGATGATTTAGGTTATGAAACAAAAATATCAGGTTTTCATTGCTTGAAATTTTTACAGCTTCTTTCTTTTGAAACAATTACTTCTGTTTATTGCAGTTTTAGATAAGTCTTTTAATATGAGTTTCTTTGATTGAAATTAACTTAAACGAAATTATCGAACTTAATTTTAATTTTTAAATTTACTTTATTACTGCAATTAAACTAAAAGTATTTTATTAAAAAAAAATCTATAATATTTTAATACAGTCACTACATTCAATTTTCACGTGAGAAACATCTCATTTCAATCTACTTAACGTAATTTAATTTATTTTGTTAAATAATGTAACACTTTAATTCTGAATGCCAGATTAAAACCTCTATTTTAGTCTCATTTCGTTCTCCATAGAATGATTGAAAAGTTTAATAATATTATATCGAATTGAATTCCTTGTTTCATTATCCGACATTTCCTCGCATAAAGTATTACCGAAATTACCCAACTCTTCGTTAGAACATTTTAACCATCGGATTAAGCTCAATTCAATGCACTCAGCTCGAACGAAAATAGTGATTAAAATGTCTCGGCATCTCCCGGCCGGCCAAAAACAAGATCATCACTTAGCGCAGCGATACAACGGACGCTCTTGCCGCGCGTTGTTCTTGCCCTCCTTGCAGCGTCTCATTCTTCCGAGGCGGCAGCCCTGCCGGCGGGGGCAGGGCAAACCACGGCACAATTTAATTCGGATTGATCGATCGCCTCTCCTCCCTCCGAGCTCGTTTATTCTAACATTTGGCACGTCGCACGCGGCGCGCGGCGGCGGCACCGCACCGCACCGCCATGGCGCGCCCGACGTTAATTAAGAGTAATTGCGCGCGAGAGCCTTGCACGACCGCACCGAGTCCGCGCGATAATTCGCGCCTGCGATCGCTTAATTTTAAGGCGCGCGCGAGAGCGAGCGAGATTTTCAAAGATGCAGGAGAGAGGAGAGTAAGTCGGGGATTTAATCTCGTGAGATGCGTTGCGGTGGGGGAGGTTTAAGCGAGTGGAACGCCGGAATTGAAAAGGCGTTACTTCACTTATTGCTCAAGGATTGGAGGGGTAAAAGGATTTAATAGAGGGTCACCGTCGCGGAGGATTCGATAATGGCTTTTAAAGATTGGAAAGCGGCTTTAAAAGGGAATTCAATGTTTCTTGGGAATAAAATAAATAAATACACCAACAACTAGGAAGAAAACTGAATTCTGGAACTATGTCACTCCGAGAAATAAAGCGATCGGAACGAATAGTAATTTATCAAGGCGACAATACCTTTCCCCCCCTTTCACCTCGCTCGACACGCAAAATGCCCCCGCACACTTTTAAAAACTACCCGTCGCACTCGGCTTAGCAGAAAAGGAAGAAAATCGTCGCGCCGCGCGTTTCCCATCGCCGACAAATGAACAGCGGGACGGACGTCGGGAGGAAAAAGTTTTCTCGCTAAGTCGGCGAGAGCAAGACAGCCCGGTGCATTAAAACGTCAGGTCGCACGCGCCGCTCGTTACTTCCGGTCGCTGCGAACAATATCGCTAAAAGCGGCCCCCGCGCGCGAAGTCCAAGTCCGCGTGCGGCCGGCTCTCTCTATTTTCGACTCCCGAAGTCGAGCAGCGCGCGGCGGCCGACGCGCACCGAGAGGAATGTCGGAGGTTTACATTCGCGGAACTAATAAACTCCGAAGCTCTATTGGCCTAAAGTTAGAATGTGTCGCATTATGCCGCGCGGCGCAGATGTGTGCCGGGCGCTCCTTTGCCCCTTGGGATTTATACTAGGCCGAGCTCGATTGTTGGACTGTTTTTAGATTTGGCTGCAGGCGCTTTCATTTCTTTTCGCCTCTGATGCTTTGTTTTCTCGTTTTGGGGGCCGCGCTTAGGCGCAGTTTGATTTACTTCACGATGTGGATTGTTCTTTCGGATCAAAGGCGAAGGCAGTTAGTGCTAAATATTCGTAGCTTTAATTTCTCTCTTTTGAATCAATTTAAGATTTGATTTATCTTTAGGGTATCAATTTATACTTATATTATAACTGTTATTTCACCCGCTTACAGTGACTGAAATATATGCACAAAAAAGCCCTTGTCAACTTACTACTACACTTCACATTTCACAGTTTATCAGCATTGCTTTGCCCTCGATGCAAAAAATTCGCGTTCATTCAATAAATTATCATCTTTACTATCCCGGCGAAACGTTTAATAAATTTACAACCCCCGAGTATAACTGCACAAAGTTCTAAAATATAACTAAACCCGAGCTGTAAAAGCCGCCGCATTCAGGAACTAATTTCGCGGCATCAAAAAGCATTCCGGGCCCACGCCGCGCCACGGCGCACGCACACACTTGCGCCTGCCCCCCCCCCGGTCTGCCGGGCCGCAAACATCTTAATAACGAAACGGTAACCGGCGTCGCACAATCGTCCATAAAGCAGTCGAGATTTACGGGGCGGCGGCTCACTTTTACGATCCGCGCCCAAAGCTCGCACTCGGAAAAAAAGGAAGCCGCTCGCTCGCTCGCTCCGCAAATAAGCTTCTCGAGCGAGAGAGCGCGAGGTGTCGCCGCGAGTCGGACGCGTTCTATATGCGGCCGTTATTACGGCGAGCTCGTCCATAACGATCGGCGGCCCGGGCGACAAATTTAAATTAATTAATAACGTTCATAAAGCGGGGGGCAGGAGGTGGTGCCGCGCTAGTTAATACCCGCTATATTATCCCCCGGCATACTTGTGCAAAGATCATTAATTTATGCGCCTGTTAACCCCTCGCCTGTCGCACGCCCGCGCCTGCCTGTCTCTCTGCTCGGCGAAGACTTTTCTCGCTGATTTTCACCGCCGCCAGGAGTGTTTACGGTGGACTCGGCAACGGACGAACTGCCTCGATTTTTCTCATAGCCTCTTCTTGAGGAATGTAATTTAGTCTCAAGTTTTATTTGACTGTAAGGTACACTGAGAGAAAAAAAGGAGTAAAAATTACTATTCTGTATCGTAACTTGAGATATGAGAAGAAAAAAAAGGATT
>UCOL01001741.1:0-32708 GCA_900474335.1 Ormyrus nitidulus
TTATCCGCAATCAGTTAACTGTACAAGATCTAAGCTAAAATTAAAGCTAAGATTATTGTTGGTACGGTGCAGCTAAAGTTAATACTAGTGTATATCTCGGTGAGTGTGTCAGTACTTAAATCTAACGCTTAAAATATATAAATATACAAGTGCGAGTAGGAAGCTTATATTCGACAGCTGTGCGTCGAAGATAAGGTTCCACGTTCTGTATTAACCACCACGCGGAAGAATGGAAAGGTCAGTAGGGTAGAACCCTGTAATGCCGGTAACCCTCCACGCGGTATCGTGGCAGGGTGGAGTTGACAACCCTCCACGCGGTATTGTGGTAGGGTAGTGTTGGTCTTAGTTCTGGCTTAGTGTAAAGGTGGAGGGGATAAATCCTCCACCTGTGTGTGGCAAGCTGGAGGTCGCACCCTGCCAGCAGCACTAGCGATGGTCCCGATAAGTCTCGGACTTGGGAGTCCTACCACTGGCTCTTATTTTAGCCAGCTTATCGGGGCATGCACTTGTCGCGGTTTCGTCGCTTATATGCTTAACTGGAGTTAGTTTGGATACAAGGTGGCTGATCTAAGCGGGCAGCCACCTAGCGGAATTCTGGTGAAGCGGGTAGCCGCCTAGCGGCTGATCGGCGAACTAATGTAACGCGGCGCGCAATTTAAATTAAGCGCTGGCTTTACACAGTTCTTAATAATCTTTTTAAGGATCTAAAATTAAAATACACAGGAGAATGTTTCAAGCTAATAATGTAAAAGTAAGAATTGTTGGAGAACTTGTACAAGTCTATCGAAATTTATACGTCATATCAAATCGCATGAAAGTGATATAAGTAAAAAACAAAAAGCTATTAGAGACAGCGATATTTCTCCTGTGTGTTCTGAAATCGTAAATCAAATTGTAATGGCAACAAAACTAACTAGTTCTGTAAAACGAAATGATGATTCCTTATACTTACAAGTAATATTTTATTGTAATTACCGAATAGGTTATAAATTTATAATTAAATTTTGATAATTTTACTTTCTGGTAATTAATTTCATTACTTTTTTTATTTAATTTATATTCAACGATTATTTAAATTTGCAAAGTACAATATTTTCAAGTTAAAATTGTTGTTAAAAAGTTGTTACAATAGTTTTTCCACAAAATAAATAATTTTTATAGAATCTTTTAACTGAGATTGGACAAATTTTTTCAAGGGACACGGAATCGGAAACATATTCATACTTGCTTAAATTTTTTACTTTTGAAAAATCGAATTTCACGCACCCCGTGTATCGAAAAGGATATTTTTTTAGAAAAAGACATTTTTAATTTTAACAGACGAAATAAGGATATAAAATTGCAATTAATTTAATTTAAATTGTAATGGATTAATTAACCAACCATTAACTAGGTATTACAGAAAAATTTAAGAATGATATTGAAAAGACTGCATCCATAATCATTCCAGGTACTTAAAGATGGAATCACTCGTTTAAAACTCATTAGTGTGACAGCATAGTGTCTAGACAAGATTTATATTATCATTGTCTGTAGTATTTACAAAAACTACAGGGGGAAAAAAAATTAAATATTCATTTTACCTAATAACCATGTCCACTATTATAAATTACATATACATTTTTAAGCATTACTCGTTTAAAACTCATTATTGTGACCACATAGTGTCTATATATTATTACGATAGGTACTTTTCTTACTTCAGAAAGACCCGAAACTTGCTTGGTATTCTGGTTCTGAGCGAGAGAGATAGAAAAGAGGCAAGAAATTTACGTTATCTTTAAAATTTTACCAAAGCAATATTATAAATAAATGTTTCGTTTTTGCTTCTTATTACTATTTCGGAAAGCTATCTAGAGCATTTAAAATTTTTTGTATATTGTATTGCATAATTGAAGCGGATTGTAACTTGATTCGAATATTTCTAGGTTATGTTCAATCTATTGAAATGATCCGAGAATGATCCGAAAAATCGTTACATCAAAGTTAGTTAACTAGGAATTAAAAATACCTATGTTATAGTTTCCTGGCCATTTTTAATACTACTATCTCTACCAGGGGAAGCAACGGAATTATAGGAAATAAACTATTATTTCTTTTAAAGCATCATTTTACTATTTTATGCAACAGTAAATAATAGCTAAAATTTTAAAAAATAATTTAGTTGGTTTTTCCTAAAAAAGTATCTTAATTTAAGGCTCGATTCTCCGTGCAATCAGTGTAAAAATCTCATAACAGTCACACGTAGCATTAACACTCCGAGGGTTAAGTAGGGTACTCGACGTGCCATTGCACTCAATTGAACGCGGACAGGAGCTCGTACTTTATATTTATGCGCACGATACGCGAACCCTTCTTTTTTTCTCCCGCGTCTTTTCACCGCGGGCAGGAGGGCGTAATGCGTAGTTGCGCGACGCTGGAAACTTCATCCGTCATCGTTGACTCGATCATTTTTTTATTAATCGAAGCGGTCAGTGAGTTATACCGCAACCGGTAAACACGGCAACTCCCTGTTCTGGGGTGGAAACTTTTTTAAGACAAACTTGTCGATTTGCCAATTGTCCATTTAATAAAAGTTTATGTAAATTGTGTGATGCGGTGTATGTTAAACTTTTTATATAACCTGCATTTTCAAAATGCAGCCGACTCTCGTTCACTTAAATATTTGAAACCGCCAGCAATTTAAGCCTCTTGACAAAAATCAGCATCCAAAATCATCCCATCCGAGAACGCCTGAAAATCAAAGCTTCTAGTCGCTCGGCAAAGAATCCGCTCATTAGCGATCTTTTATCCATATCTCTCAGCAGCGGAGCTGCTCTCGAAAAGGAAGCCCCTCCCGTTTCTCTCGAAAAAAGCTTCTCTCTCTCCTGCGCCGCGGAAAAGCGGAGGACCGGAAAGGCGCAGGACGATTGTGTTCCGTTTCATGCATAATTCAAGGCGTCGTTCTCTTGGTCCCCACGGCGTCGGCATCTCTCCTTCCTCCCTTCCTTCCTTCCATCCTTGCCTTTCCTATTCGCGTGTCACATCCGCCGCGACTTTTGCACTTGGCGAGTCGGCCTTTTTTTCGCAGCCGCCTATATACATGTATATGCGCGAAGATGAAATATTGATTTATCGCTCGAGCGAGCTGCAATATTCATGCGGCTGCAGCTTTCTGGAGGACGTTTCTCAGCGCGCCGTTGGATTCACTGTTTTTATGCTTTAGTTGTTGCTGCCGCTGCTGCATGCTCTCGTTGTTCGAATGCTAGCTCGGATGGAATTGAATTTTGAGATGCAGGCATCCGCAGTGCTGCCTGCCTTTTGGGAACGAAGTAATAAAGGCTGCTGCTGTTTTTGCCCAGTGGATGGGGGATGAAGTTTTACGCTTTTCCAGAAGCTGTCGGGGAGTAATTCATGCAGAATACGTAAACACGCTGGAAGAGGGTATTATTGTGCGTACGTTTCGGAGGAAACGCTTTTATTACAAGGCTGCGTGAATTATTTAGTACAATGAAAGTCTGCCAGCCACCTTTAACGTTACGAATTGCGAAGATAAACTTTTTCTTGCAAATTCTCGTGTAATAAAATATTTTAAAATGCTCTTTAAATTTAAACATTATGCGTTGCTTACATCTCAAATTTGATGTAGATTTCGACTGAAGCTTTGCCCGTTTTTAATTAAAAAATCTGTAAAAGTAGCTTCATCTGAAAACAATCGCTTAATTGACTCGAAAACTAACCTGTCTCGCAACCTATCGATCAAACACAAGCGCCGAATCGCAATGAAATGACCGCATTAAAACTCAACTAATGCCGTCGCATCGAACGAAATGCCCCCGTCAGCCCATCAGTGCAGTCTGCAAAAGAGAGCCCTCTTAAAAAAAAGCCCCTTGAGCGAGCGCGCGATCACATGCTCGAAAATCAAAGCAATCGCGCAGCGCCGAAGCGAGGAGTGTCCTCGGGCTATTGGCGCCGAAACGAGCGCGCTCTAAGTGGTAACGATAGTGTAAACACGATTTGTAACACAAAAGCCAGCCGGCACTTGCGCCCAAGGCGGCGAGCGCTCGCCACATGTTGAGCGGTGCCGGGCTAACGAGCCAAGGAGCGACCGGTTCGTTTTTCTTTCTGCCTTTGTTTTGCTTGAGACGCGGGCATTGTTGCTGCTCTGTCAAGGAGATTACTCATTAGGGAGGGAGCGGTGAGCTGATAGCGACTGATTCATCATTCAGATTTTAATTGGAATAATTTGGACATTTTTAACAATCCCGGTGTCGCTAAAAACGCCAGAATTATCTTACTGCATCAGGAAAAACTTTCCAAGCAAAATTAATTTAATCATTCCGCCAGCAGAATCCTATAAAAAGGAGAAAAATGGCGCGGCGCACCTTTGGATCACTATTAGCTCCATGTTACGCGGGCGTGCGTAAAACGCGGGGGTTGTTGTAGCTCTAGCCCGAGAGAGAGAGGGGGGAGGGGGGAAAGAGCAGGCAGCTCCAGCAAACGTCCGGGGCTCGGCTGTGTGTGCTCGACTATCGAACGCTGAATCTCGCTCGCGCTTTGCAAACAGGCCCTCCGCTCTGCGCGCACATTTGTTTACCCGCTGCGCCAATTAACCGACGCTCGCCTGCTCTCTCAGTGTATGCGTGTGTCGCGAGAAGCGGCTTTTTTCAATCAGGAATCTCGATCGAGCGACGCAGAGACTCTTGATTATATGTACACGCAGCGACGCTTATTAGCTGCGGGCTTGTGTTTCTTGCGGCGGATTGGATGAAATTTCCTTTTGGCGCTGGTTCTTGGCTTGGAACGCTGCATTGTTCGGGGGACAACATTGATTAGATTGATGGTTTATGCATCACGTCCTGTGGGTTTGCCATCACGCCTTTTCGAATTTTGACTTATAAGGTTAATAAAAGAGAATCGTTTAATTGACAAAGTAATATCAGACTAAAACATTTAGCAATTAGCGACGAAATGGATTTTAATTCTCGATTCACCAAAATTTCTGTTCGCTCAACTTTTAACGAGATAGCAGTAACTAAAGTAGTAATTACTGTATTCGATTTGAAATACAAAAGCAACAGACTCTAAATTTCGCCGCAAACGCGGATCCTCTTCTTTATTATTCAAAACAGTCTACTAAACATAGGAAAGACATTAGTAAACTGCAAATAATAACGAGAAAACAGCCAGGAATAAAGCCGCCGGCGACCGAGACTGAAACCCGATAAAAAAATAATTGTAAAAATACGAGCGATATGAATAACGCATAAAACAGATTTTCCGATATGATCAAATTTTAAGAAAAACCGTCTGCATTTTAAAGAGCGAGCATGTCTGTCGATTGCAATAGATCCATCCCATGAATTTTTGATTCTATTAAATATGTGCTCACCAGACGACACGTCGCTGATCCTCCTGCATACTTCATCGGTCTTAAAGTATTTTCGTTCCGTAAACGATAATTATACCTGCATACATAAATTTCGAACGCCGATTTCTAGAAGCTTTTGTTTAGACCGATGGCTGGCGGGAATTTGAACTATTTTATTTCGCCGGCGTTAAGAAGTCTCTTTCAGACGATTTAATTCATTAAAATTTTAATTTATTTAAGTGGCGAAACCAATCTCATCAATTTCCCGGGAAAATTCTAATTTAATTTTTATTAATTGAAATCCAGACTTTGTATTTTTGTACGGTAATCCAATTTTTATACCGACGGCTATAAAAACGTTAAGATCCATTTTCCAGCATAATTTAAATGATTAAACCTGTACTCTGCATAAAATTAGTCCTTCAAGCTTCTAGTTTCTAATAATATTTTCGTCAGACCGATATCACTGATGAATTATTCATAAATCGAAAGAAACTAAAGGATATTCCTCGAACCATTAGAAAAAGCAGCTTTGTTAACAAAAAAGCTTAATTATTCGAACTAAAAAAGAAAAACAAAGTAAAAAAGTAAAGGTACAAAAGGAAAGGTACGAAAGAAGGAAGAAAACGTGTTTATCAATAACATCGAGATTTATTTTATTATATTATAGTATTTATAGTTGAGTAGGTACTTGGAACAAAGTTGGACACGAAGTATGGAAAATGAGTTATGGCACATGATATGTACAATAATGGATGAGCGCTTCGTTGCTCGATCGTCGCCCTATCATATATAATTCTCTTTTCGCGATCGGCGCGCAAACTCGAGTCGCAAAATCCTCCTTTGCCAGAAATGCGCGCCCCGTTTCCCCGCCGGAAAGAACTATGCTTAGACCGCGCGGGTGGGCGCAATTGGGATGGAAAAATTGCCCAGGCCTCGACTCGAGATTGCGCGCAGCTCGCTTTTTTCTTTTATTCGTCGCAATATATGTATAATATTTATATTTAAATTTCTACGCTGTTTTCAGGCAATTCAACTAATATTTTTTTTCTTTATTTCATTTATGATATGTCTTCATTACACTCTTATGTCGCTTAAAAAGGTGGAATCTTACTCGCTAATCGCACGCACGATTCGTTCCTTTACAATTAGATTATGTCATTTCTGCCTCGAGCGAAACAAATTAAATGATCCACCTTTCCTTTGTGCCAAAGCCTTATAAGTGTTATTCTGAACGCCTCTCCTACCTTCTGCTCTTTCCTTCTACTATAGGAAACGTAGCAAAAACGGCTGAAATATCTTGCTTGCTTATTCAAAATAACATTTATATTTACATTTCTTGGAAAAAGCTTAGCTTTAACAGGGATCCGCCTGAGCGACGGGCTCGAAAGCTTGATTCCTTCGTCGATTATGAAATATGCAGAATTTTTTTTTACCGAGACACAAAAATAACGAATTCGTAGTTTTCCTATATACCTGCCGTTAAAAACACTAGACGCGAATAAGTGACTAGATCTTTTTTGGGAAACTTTAAATAAAAATGTCAAGTGCTCTCGATGGATTTACGAGTAAGACCCGTAACGCATAACAATTCATTTTGGCTTCTCGTAATTTTTTTTTTTTTTTTTTTTTATTATTATTCAATGTCTCGCCTATAAACTGAATATCGCGCGGAGACTTAACTTAGCAGTTAAATACAGATGCTTAGCTCCCTTTATCTTCAAGGTTGTTCGTCGTTCTGAAACGTTTGTACACAATTCTCTCTCCGATATTTTCTCTTATGCGCAAAGTCAACGCTTAATACTTTGAGCTCTTAATACCGGAGCTCGCTCGTTGCTTTGTAGTTTCGTTAAATGCCGCCTGAGATTCAGAATCAGCACTCGAATAAGTCTAACGGAGATCAAGTGGAAATGTAGTCGTGTATTCTCGAGCGTCAAAGTAAAGCAAGGAAATAAGGGCATTAGACCTATTCGAGTAAGTCGTCAGAGAGAAAATTAAAAGGTTTACACGCTACACCGAATAATAACTAGAAGAAAATTGGTCAAGCAATAAATAGAGCTTTAGAGGATTCGTCGAAAATGCTTAGCGATTCTTTCAAAGTAAGTTCCTGCTGTACGTATTAAGGCTGCTTATGCGCGTATGCAATAATGAAGGTACTATTAGAAGCATTATGGTGATAATGACTTGTTACCCTGTGTTAGATACCTACAGAATTACTCGTCATTCCTTTGCGCGGGGAACAATATCTTGCTGAGTAAGTTGTTTACATTCCCTGGATGCTAAATTTTCGAGAGTTTTGTCGATTGACTTTGCAGCGACTGTTTGAATATTGTTTATATTGAAGGAAATATTATTCCCCGCGTGGATACGCCGCAATCTCAGTTGTACACGATTCTACCAGTGAAATATTTAGTTGACTGACGGATTTAATAATGTCTTTAATACCGCGGATTACCATAAAAAATCATTCGACGAAAAATTGATCCTCTCTTTAGTCAAAAAATGTCAGTTCAATCCTTCAACTGTCGAGTCTTTCTCACTCTCTCTCTCTCTCTCTTTCTCTAGATCGCCCTCTAATAATTCATATAGGTATAATTTATAAAATTCGAACTGCGCAAGTTTCAACAAGCATGCAATTTATTAATAATCGATAATTTTTTTTCTTCATTTTCAGAAAGAAACGTTTACGCTCACGGTACAACAAAAATCCTTTGTACAACTTTCTCTCTCGTTCTCGAATTCACAAAAAAGTCCGTGACAGTATTTGGGAAAACTGTCGAATGTTCGTTCAACGCTCGAAGGATCAACGCCAAAGATCAAAGGACTTTCGAGTAGCGCAAGAACGAGATCCTGTCGAGACTCAATTTGCTGCAGGCGGTGGAAAAATTGAAAAACCATAAATTTTAATAATTCAAACCTTTAGAAGCCTTGGCTGATTATACTTTTTAAAGAAATAACAGAAATTTTAAACGAAAAGAGGTAATAAACAAAGGTTACGTCTTAGCCCCCTTAAGAAATACCCATAAACCCAACAGTTTGTGTAATTGAATTTTTAGTTAGCTGAAATACTTTGACAAGCTCTTATAGAAAACTCTAAGAAACGTTTGAAGTTGTCGTTTCTTGCGAGGACTCCCTAAAAGCCCCCTATTGTCAATCATAAAAGTTTTTCAATTTTTTCCAAGCACCCAAAGCCACAGCTCGGAGAAAAACAACGTTCAAGAGACGCATCTAATGACTATATTGCACTAATAATTTCCTCAAGTTTTCCGCCATAATAACCTCCACGTTTATCCTTTTTGACTACCTAAATGTACACGACCGGACGCTCGAAATTAGACTACATAACGCGGTCATTATCTTGCCCTCCTGCACTTTCAACTCCCGGGCCCCTAGAAAATACTTAGACTCTACATTATGTACAATTTTTTTTACTTCTCACGATCGGATTGCTTGCCTCAGTTTACCTTTATTTTTCTGTATAATAATAATAATAATAATAATAATAATAATAATAATAATAATAATAATCTGTCGCGCCGATTCGCCATCATACCAACATCACCGACTGTCTCGCGCCCCCAGAAAAAAAGAAACTCGCCTCGCTCCCTCTTTTAATTCGAGGAAAAAAAGACGCGTCCGAGTGTCGAGTATAAACGACGAGCGCTCATTAGAATTGCGTAATATACATATACATATAATTAATAATAATAATAATCGTTATTTTCGTACCGACTTTTGCCGGCGGCGCAATTATATCGTTGCATGACGAGGGGAAAAAATTATTTTGTCTCGTTGTGTCTCTCTCTCTCTCTTTTCACGGCTTCGCTTAGTATATCATTACATTCGTACAAGGGGTTTTTTATGCACGTCGAGAAAAATCGTGGAAAAAGAGTCTGTGTCTCCTGCGGACAAACGAAATCGTAGTCGTCTTTATAATCGAACTCGCGCGCCACTTTTCCTCCCCCTGCTTACGCAATAGTAATAATAATAATAATAATAAATACGGCCCGCTCGCTTCGAACTGTTGATGAGATGATCGAAGTGGGCGTGCTTTTCTCTTCTATCCGTTTCTCTTGAGATCACTGGGAAAAAGCCAATTCGCAGTTCGCATTCTTCGTTTAGCATATCGACAATAATTCTAGGGGTATTGCTTCGTTTTATTTTTTTTTTTTTTTTAATGATATGATACAGTCTTGTTCACTGATTGTCCAATATCACTACTAGTGTGTGAAACTCACTTTTTCCCACCACCTGTCTATGTGTATGTGTTTATTATATTCCTTAAAACTCGTTGCGTTTATCTTACTTTTTTTTTCACTCCGCTATAGTCCCTCCGTCGTGTCTTGGATTCGTTTGTTATTACAATAGCTTTCTCTCCCGCTCTCTCGCACTTTTTTTCTACTATCAACGCGCGCAATACTCGAACGAAGATTAGCTCCGTACCGCACACACGTCCGTAGTCAATTAGGATTAATATCACTTTCCCAGAGTCGCCGCATACATGGAGACCCCAAATAACAATAGTTTTACGGTTTTACACTACATAAGTTATGTTTCGAGTTGTACTTTCCAAATTGTTTTTTTTCTCTTTCAATCTCGTCGCACTTTGTTTCGCACTGTTTGTTTATACGCGTAGCTTCGTGGCTCGATCGACGTCGTTTTTGTATTGCTCGATACTACCTCGTTTCATTGCAAAAATCATAATTTTCAGTGGCAAGAAAAAGGCTCTGTGTCAAGTTGGCTTTTGAGCCCTGTGGCAACTCTTTATATTTTCTAATAGCAAGATCGTTGAACAATACAATTAATCACACTTGAGCGTTTTATTTATCATTGGAAAAAACAAAGTGTTCCCACAGCTCTTCCGCCTCCCTCGGAAAATGTCGTAATAAGGCTTTTCAAACTAATCTAAATACAATAAAAAGCTAATAAAAAGCATACCGCTTTTCTAGAGATTTAATAACATATTTGAAGAAACGACGACAGAAGAAACTTCATTCGCAGAACGACAATTCCAGCAAAGTTGAACAAAGTCTCGAGTTAGAGCACGTGCTCGATATTTGTCGAAAAAAGAAATCGCGGCGGCGCGTGAATAATTAATAAACACCGCCGAGATGCAATTAGCCTCATCACGCAAAGTCCCGAAAAAAGCCGGAATGAATTAACCTTGTCCATCGTCCAAGTCGAAAAATCGCCCGAAAAAGGAAAAAAAAAATGACAAGTCAGCGGCTTGCGCTCGATGAAAAAAAAGAAGCAGCGGCGGAAAGAGGAACGAGGGATGAGTGACTCATCGATCGAGAGTCTCTAGAACGTCTCGTTGCGGCCCAAGGACGAGTATATGAGTAGCTCCGTGCACTCGGTGCGCGTTTGCTCTATTTATAAAATCGATCGATCGCGCAAAGTCGCCGCCAAGATTTATTTCTATGCGGCCGCACGCGTCGCTCGGAGCTTCCACTCTCTGCTTGTCCGCGATCGATTTCGCGGGCCGAACTTCCCGACTCGGCTTTCAGAGACGTTGTAGAGCCGATGTACCCCCGATTCCGGCTTAATTACTGGCCGCGGCTGCCTTTTTTCAACCGAGCAATCGATGCGAAGCCTGTCTTTTTTAATCGAAAGGTTACATTATTTTTTGGCATCGTCAAAGTTTATTAAAAAACATTCGGAGAAGAGCGAAAAGAAAGAGGGAAAGGACACCGGATCAATATAATCGACGACAAGGCTGATTTATGTCGCGAGGCGTCAGTCGTCGAGCTCGACTTATCGAGGATAAAAAGCGAGCCTAGATTTTTCTCGTTTGGCGATAGCGGAAGTAGAGGGGCTATTCGAGCAATACTAGAGCGACGTGATCCTCGGAGAGTCTTTAGTGCGAGGATCGAAAAATGCAGATGAGCCTGTGACAGCCGCTAACTTGACTTGATCCGCCGTCGGATCGAACTGCCGCCTGACTGGAACCGCGATCTGTCCTTTCGAAGGCTCCGGGCTGGCTCCTGGTGCCGTGCAGAACTGAAAACCTGGCATTCCCTCTGGCTCGCAGCAGTGCACCACCAGAAGCGGCAGCCCCCTGCCCCCGAAAGGACAGAGCTAATCGGGGATGAATCGGGCTCAGGTCAGAAGCTCCCCGGGCACTCAGGGCCAGCCCTGGTACTCGGAGAGGGGTTCCGGCTTGGGTTCGAGGCTCGGCGGCTGGTACAGTCAGTTCTGCTGTCACAAGCCGGCCTCGGGTCAATGCTGAGCCGCGAACTTCATGCGCTTCTGCTTCTGGCGCTGGTTGCAGAACCACACCCTCACGACGTTCTTCTTGAGGTCCAGCTTCTCGGCTATCGCAGCGATTTTCTCGCCGGATGGCCGGGGCTGCACCGCGAAGTACGCCTCGAGGGAGCGCTTCTCGGGGGCGGCGATGCTCGTGCGCTTGCGCTTCTTCTCGCCGGCGGGCAGGACCGAGGGGGCGTCCGGGTCCCTCCGCTTGTTCTTCGCCTGGGCCTCGGCCTCCTCGAGCCAGGCCTGGAGGATCGGCTTCAGGGCGATCATGTTGTTGTGCGAGAGGGTCAGGGACTCGAAGCGGCAGATCGTCGACTGGGAGAGGGCCCCGACGCCGGGCAGCTTCAGGTTCGCGAGGGCCTTGCCGACGTCGGCCTGCGTCACGCCGAGCTTGATGCGCCGCTGCTTGAAGCGCTCGGCGAAGGCCTCGAGCTCCCGGGGGTCCGTGTCCGCGTCGCGGGGGGGCCCCGCCGCCGCCGCCGCCCCCGCCGCCCCCGGCAGCGCCCTCCGACATCGGCGTCAGGGTCGTCATCGAGTTGGCCGGGTCCAGCATGTCCAGGGACTCCATGCCTGGGTGGCTCATCTGCAACAAAAAGCGCAAGGAGGCCCTTAGTCCAAGAGGGCGAGGCTCGGGGCTCGTTGGGGAGAAATCTGCTTTCGTACCGCCTACAATTTACTCTCTTTTTCGTACTCGACTATTCAACAAAACCATATTACCTAATCTTTTCGCGCCGATAACCCAATAACCCTGCACAAAAAAGACTTCGACTCATAAAGTTTTCACGCTGTCTGCGATAAAAAATTTTAAAAAACGAGTCCTATCAGCTGAGTCGCGACTCTATACAATCGTAACGCGTAATTGCTCTAATCACAGAGTGCGCGATCGTTCCTAACCACACTGCCGATTAAAATTAATTCCCTGCTTCCAGTCGCGCAATATTACCGAGCGGGATAAACAGAGGTGAAACTTGTTAAATAATGAATAATGTCAATAGAGCGATTGATAATGAGCGCGTTGCCCGTTATTGTGTGTGTAAGAGCGTGACGCGGCTGATTCGCATCTCTTTTCATTCGGTTACGATGTATCCCCTGTCCCCTGCTGTTCGAGCAATGCGCAAATCGAATTATGCGGAGGAGCGACGAGGTCGGGCAGAAAGTCAATTCGGTAGTGTAAGATTAATTTTGTTTTTAAATCGAAGAAGCGGAGAAATTGCGCAGCAAGGAGAATGAAAGGAGAAATCGAGCTATTATTAGTTATTGCACTGCTCTGCTTGATAATAAATCTGCGAGTCGTTTGATAAGAGTGGACTAGGGTCGCGTTACACTAATAGAAATCAGAATTAAAAGGAGACATATATAAATATTGAAAATATTTCTCGGACGTATTCGATAATCTGATATTAAAAATTCATCATTTTTCTAGAATCTAAGTTAATTTTGTCGGGATCGAAGACACCGCGTTTTCGAGAAATACTCGATAGCCGAATGAATCTATAGAATACTGACTTTTATGGATTATGGATAAAAAGTAGAAGCTACTTTATCTATCTAATTTTTTTAAGTACAGATAATCTGACAGAAGATCCACGTAGTAAAAAAGTGCTCCGTCAAATATTCCACTAATCATCGTAAAACCTAGCCGCGCCTCCGAAAACTACCTCGAGCCCATCAGAGCGTCCGAAAAAGGTGCTTAATTTGCACAAGCATCATTAAACTCCGATCAAAATTCCATTTTCCAGCGGTAGCTTCCCGCCTTATTTATCCTGCTTGCGGAGCGATTCCCCGCTCGGCTCGATAATTGAATTGCTCTTTGCCGCCCCACGAATGTCGAGGCTTCCCCGCGGAGAGCGGCCCTTTCTGCGCGTAAGAGCGAAATCGGCTACTTAACCGCACGCGGCTAATTGCCTCCGGGAGAGGAGAGCGGCGCAAGGGCAGATTATTATTGGACTGCGCCTGATGGAGATTTTCGAGACGGGCTTGTTAATTGGCTGCTGCTTTGTTGCTCGATCGAGCTTCAGATCGCGAGCTTTCTGACGGCCGAAAGGGAAAGCTGGGAAAGGGAACGTTTGCTCTACGTTTGCAATGCTTTCTTATTAAATGACGAGGAGCTAGATGCAGTATATTATGATTATTGTTTATGTACATTATTCTTGAGAATTGATCAATGTGTAATGGCCACTTGCAAGAATAAGAAGGGTACTAATACAAGTAAATTCGATGAAGATAGGTAGGAATTTATCATTTCGTTTCTACAAGACATTATGCTACTCCTTATGTACTCAGAGTTTACTGATTTCTCTCAACTAAAAGTTACTTTGTAAAGTAATTTTAATATTCTTCAGAAATTATACTGCATGCTTTAAATTAGCACCATTATAAAAAAGTACTTAAAGATAGTATCTGTCTGAATTGAAAACAAAACTTATAATATACTGTCTACAAAGTAAGTTAAAGAAAACCGATTGCATTTAATCGTTTAACCCTTGTAACTAAAAAAAAAATGGAACAATAAAATCAGTCCCTAAACGATCCGAAAGTTGGAATCGGCAACCCGCGCTCACCTCCACTCGAAAAAAGGCCAACCGATTCGCGAAAACGTGAGCAGTTCCGAAAAGAAAAAGCCACCCTCGCTCTAGCTCCCTCCCCCCGGAAACGCTCCCGCAAAATAACGACAAAAGCGAGCGACTCGCGCAAGAAAAAAAAATAGAGGCTCGCGCGTCCGTAATTACGGACGCGGTGCGCGTGCCGACCCCTCGGAAATTATTTATGAGCTCCCCTCGCGTCTTTTTTCGCTCCCCACCCCCCGACCCGCCCCCGCTCCGCGATGCACCGAGCGGCAGCTGGCGCACCTGCGCCACTTTGCCCCGACGGTGTCACGCTTTTTCAGACGACGCTTTTCGACACCGAGAAGGCCCCTATCTGCTGGGGAGGCGGCTTAGCTTAGCTGCTTATTTTCGATATTGTCTCGGGACATGTCTTTTACATTCTCCAATTCCTTGCAATTGCTTGCTCCTTTTTTATCAACCTCTCGAATTTACAAAGATTTTTATTTATTTTCAGAAGACCTACCTCGAAATTGTCTGTGCGCAAATGTTACTATAGGAGTAGCATCTATCGGTATTCGCCACCCGGCGAAAACTTTTTCCCAGACTATTAGAAAACTTTTCTTCAAGAAAAATGATTCCACAAAAAGTTTGAAATTAAGTCTGGGATAGAGAAGCAGCTTTCACTCAGGCTTCGTGAAAATTAATATTTTTATAGGGGACGAACGGCGTTTTACTATCGAATTTCTGAAAGTGCTAACCAATTTTTTAACGGAAAAAATAACCGAAATTGAATTTTTTGCAGGAGTTTAATGATGCTTTGCAATCACTCACAGACTAATAATGATTGACTAACCAACTCAAGTATTTTAAAGAATGTTAGACTGTTCTACTTTAGGTCAAACTAGAACAGTACAAAGTTATTTAAAATATTAACAACTATTTTCTGGAATTCTTTACTTTTCCTTTCAACATAATATATTAAATAATTCTTGAGAAGGAAATAATATTTTGAATAATAAATTATATTTATTATAATTGCTATATCCTTAGCAATGAAAGAACTTTCATAGGCCGAATATACATTGAAACTTTGATACAAACATTTTTAAGAAAGTTCAGAAAGTAAAAAGTTACTCTATATGCGTGATTTAATAACAAACTTCTATATTCATTTTTTTTCTATTATACAGATATAATTATCATCATTATCGGAAAATATTATAATTAATAATTATACTTGGAAATAATAAATCTTTCGATAAAAGAATTATCTACGTATCAAATATGAAAATAAATTTAAATAATAATTTTATGAGTCTCTTCTAAGATTGATAAGATTATTATTTAAATAATCTGTATGCATTAATCATAAAATGGAAGCAACTTTATGACCTAATCCAAACAATGCAAAAGACTTAACGTACATCATGATACTATTTAAAGTTGAATAAATCACTTCTTATATTTATAATCTTTGAAACAAAGCAAAATAAATCTGTTAGCAGGAAGTACATAATGAAATTCATTTAATAAATTATAATGTTATCACACTTGACTGATTAAAATGCCTGCATTGAAATTTATTAAGTACAGTTATTTAATGCGGGAATTTTTAGAATTCTGAAGCAAGAACCCTTCCTAATCCCAGAAAGCTGCGCAGCAACCTGCCGCTCGTGAAAAACACTTGCTCGATGCTCTTCTCCCGATATGATCGGCAACGAGCGACGCTATCATG
The DNA here is from genome assembly GCA_900474335.1 of Ormyrus nitidulus. Taxonomy (NCBI): domain Eukaryota; kingdom Metazoa; phylum Arthropoda; class Insecta; order Hymenoptera; family Ormyridae; genus Ormyrus; species Ormyrus nitidulus. Next base: position 15,887 of record UCOL01001741.1, read on the forward strand.
CAGGCAAAGTTTCGGCAGCTTTCGAGGGGGGAGCAGCCCTTAGTCCCCCGCCCCTCCCAGCCCGGTGTCAGGGAATTGCGAGTCGGGAGCTGAGTATATATGCGTACGTAACGCCGCGCGCGCGAATCCCCGGAGTGAAAGTTAGCCGGGAGAGAAAGACGCGCGGCGGGGGCCGAATAAGATATTAATGAGAAAATGGATCGGCATGGGAGCCGAGCAAATTTGAGCTTGATTTTATTTATGCAATTAAGTGGCTGCGTACAAATATGCTGTCGTTATTTCGAGATCGGTAAAGCCCTCTCTGCCCTGTCAGTCTGTGAACTTTGAATTTTAAGCGCAACAAAGACTTGAGATAACTTTATTCTTAGGATTATCTTGTCTGATAATAATGATTTACGTTATTTAGAAACCTAAGAATTTCTGTATCGGCTTTTTGATCAATTAATCAAGTCGTATAAAGTTAAATGCATTTAACCGAATTTAACGCTTTGAAATTATTATATTACAAAAATATACTAAAGACTGCAACAATCCATTAGAATTCGTCCTCAGCCCAGTCGACGTCACTTTCCATCACTCTATCTAAAGCACAATGCTATTTTAAAAGAATACCAACTAGCAGTATTATTTAGCACTTGGAGTGAAGTTAAGAAAACTGTAGACCCATCGTAAAATTCCATATGATAATAGCGATCCCAGCTCTCTCTTCGTCCACATCCTTGGCAAGGAAGGCAGCGGCCCCTCCGCTTAATCTTCACTAAGGATCGAATCGCTACTTCATTACAGCTCTGTTCCATTCATTAGCCCAAGATCCATCCATCGCGGAAGGCAAGAATCGGTAAAGCAAGCCTCTCGAAACCAGTGACACTTTGGGAAAGGACACACAAAAGCCCGAGAGCTCCCTTCCCACTCGAAGGGAGGAAAAATAAATGGCAGCGACGGAGCGCAAGGTGGAAAACGAATGAGAGCTAGACAGGCTCATAAACCCGACGATATTTCATCATTACTCTGACGGTTAGCTGCGCCCCGCTCTCACATACGAGCCTCGTTACAAGCGTATATTGAATTCGTGCCGCGACCTCTGCCCATCTGTGAACTCGCCGCGAAAGGGTCAACGCGTCGTCGCGCCCACCGAGGGGACGGATGAGTCGTTCTACCCCCCGCTGCAAGTGTGTTCGAGCGTTTGTAAGTAATTTGCTGCGGTGCACGAGAGGAGACGGTTTTTTTATTCCGACTGCTGTCCATCGATTCTCCATCGATTTTTCACCGGTAAGGGAAATATCCTTGCAAACATCTGTATCTTTTTATTTACTCAAAAAAGTCAATAATAACTACTAGACGAAGTATCTACTGATGCACCAAAATGGCTTGTTATCAATTGCTTGTTAAAAAGCGTCCTCTTGGAAATTTACGAGCCAAAAAAACTTGTCAAAAAACGAAAAAGTCAGAACCGTGACTAAGGAAAAGAAAAATAAAAGAGAGGGACGCAAAAAGATAGATAGACTAGTGGGTTCATCGTATTAGTCGGGTACGTCGAGGGGTGGCTTACTTCCACTCCAGTCGGGCACTTAATACAGAGGCGGTCGAGTACATATGCTGCGGAGCTTTGAACATTATTCCATTACCGGATCAAATATTTTCGTTGCTCCTTACGTAGGAGGAACTCTGACTGGAGATTGTGATTCCGACTCGCTTTTGCTACATTGATTTTTGAGTACTGCAGGATTTCGACTTTTTTTTTATTAATTTCGGTAAATGAATGAACCGGTTGATTTTTTATTGTGCAAAGATTAAATTTAGATGTTTTTCTCAGGCAAAAACGCCGATTAGTAAACCTTATCTCCTTACTGAAAAACCTGCATTATTGATTTTCCACGAGAATATTGGGAGTGGGATGATTCCTCGTCGACGAATCGTCTCCAACTGTCGGATTAACACGAATACCTCGTTACAATCCCGTCCACTTATCAATCCAGCAAGAGTCCAATGACGCTTTGAGTTTGACATTAAAGAGTCGCGATTCCCTCAGCACTCGGTAGTCGGTCGATATCCGCGGCTATGCACCGATTCTCGGCGTTGTTTTCGGCTTGATTTGATGGATTCGCGATCGATCGGCAATGGGTTTGTTTTTGGAGAGATTGATCAGGCCAGCCGGAGAGTGATTGAAGCGGTCGATAGGTCGGGTAAGTGTGTACGTTGTTTTTATTGCCACCGAGTGCACGGTTTGATGTGCTCGAGATAGATCGAATAGCATCGAGTTTAATTGCGAGGGGGTTATTAACGGAAACGGTTTATGACGGATAAAGTTTGATGGAAAATTTTATCGCTCGAGTTGACAAAAGAGTTTTATGGACTTTTTCGTTGATTTATTTAAATGTCACACGAGGCAGTAACGCTGATTATTCTACTAAAAACTTTAGCAATGATTTAATAAAAAAATAAAAGGCTTATTTAATGGAATTGAATAAAAAAAGTCCGTTCGTTGCGAACCCCCCGTCGTCGAAAAATTGTTCAGCGCGCAGATGTCATTGGCTTGGTAGGAGGAGTTATAGCGTATAATAGTTGGAACTCACAAAGAGGTGTGTCTGTACCTGGTGATGCGGCCGATTGTTCGGATGTGGGCTGGGCATGTGGGCCCCGTGATGGTAGACCGTGACCGGGTCGTGCTTCAGCGGCATCGGCGTGCCGCCGTTGTGCTTGCCGAGATCGGCCGCCAGCGCCTCCGCCCTCGACAGCAGGCCGTCCTGCAGGCCGCTGTTCAGTCCGCCGAATATGTCGCCCTGCAACAGAGAAACGACCTTTCAATATTTTTACCATCGACTCTCTGATCTGCTTCTTCCTTACTCTCAAAGACGTTTTAAAACTCCAAATAGGTTAATACGCAATAACGGCAGCTGGATTTTATTTTTTAGTCAGCCCTGCATTATTTATAGTATATATCCGAAGGATCGGGGGCAAGTTTAATCTCCTCAGCAAAAATTATCTTCCAAATGCNAGGAAAATCNNATCGGATAATGATGTCCAGTGTCCTCTTAAAGCGACTTACGTATATATCCGCACGACGACATTTCCGTGACCCAAATTTTAGGAGAACCGACTCGGGCTGACCTTCTTTCTCGCAAAAAATATCGCTCCGACTGTCGATTTCGTTTAAAACGCATTATTAGGCATGCAAGAGTGCATAAAACCTAAACTGCTTCTGCGACTTTGAACTCGATTTTTAAACGGATGCATAATAATTGTGCCTCTCTATCTCAATAAGCTGGTTATTCCTGCATTCTATTCATCTTTAACAGAAGGCTTTGTTTTATTTAGATGATATTAAAATTCGAAAGGTTACTGCAATATGCATCCTTGCTGCAATATTCGTAAGTAATCTTTTATTCACGGCGAATGCAAACGAAGTCGTCCTTGAATCAACTGAAAGCTGCGCAATATTTCTTTTATAATTTTTAAGAAGCGCATGATCGATTGATTATTTGATTTACTGATTTTCAGCTGCTAAAATAAACCTCCTGAATTCGCAAAGCGTTCGAAGAAGCTGCTGAAAAAGCGAGTGGGTTTTACGGAGAAGAAGCGGCGAGGCGTCGAGCGTGGAAAGGCCTGATTGAGGGTTAATAATGAATGACAGCTTTGGCTTTGTGCATTCGGCTATTTTGGTCAGCGTTTCACGCCGATACGGACGTTGAAGTGCATCGCGGAATTCACGGGTGGCTCGTGTTTGTTTTCCTAGAATTCTGTTTATTTGACGCGACGGAGGCTTTTTTGGAGGTTTGATATTTTTAAGTTGTGGAGTGGAAAGACAGGAAACAACTTTTTCATATTACTAGAAAGGGAGGCGGATAAAATGTGGATTAATAAGGCGTCGCATATGAAATTCATATTTTAAGGATTATATTATTGGTTTAATAGGATTATTATTACACTAATTATATGTGTTACACTATTAAACCAATAAAAACTACCAATTGACACAGCGAATACATTTATTTTAATTAACGGAAATGATTCGAAATTTTCTCTAAAATGAGTTTTATTCGAAGCCACTGGCGTTAGAGATGCAGTCCTTAATTCCAGCCAGCTGGCCAGTCGGCAATATCCTAAAACGGCGAAAGCAGTAAAAAATTCCGAATCGGAAAAAGAGGTCCCGGGCAGGCTCGCGTAAAGCCTTATAACGGCGGCTAGGAGGCTGGAGAGCTACGTGCTGGCAATGCCGATGCCGCGAAAATAGAATCAATTAAGAAGCGATTGATCGGTAGGGATGCGTGGCGGCCGCTTTCCGGCACTCCCGCGCACGTGTGCAAGAGAGCGCCGAGGTGCGATCAATGTTTCATGCGAAAAACGTGGGCGCGGGCGGCTGCGCTTCGATTATTTATGAGCTCCGACGCTCTGCTTGCGCCGCGCGCCGCTGCGCGCGAGTGCACCACTGCCGCGGAGAGGAGCTCAAGTGGTAAGAGCTCGCTCAACCCGAGGCTGCTCTTTTTACGATCAATCGAGATGACAATTTAGCAAGAATCATTTGTCGCGCAAGCAACTTTAAATCCCCGGCGTTGAAATTCTCGATATTTAAAGAACCATCCACGTTAATCCCCTCGAAGGCATCAATCTGCAGCAGCGTCCCTCGCCAAGCCAACTAATCAGATTAATTACCGCACTCAGGCTGCACCAAAAGAGCCCATCCCCAGCTTCGTCGCCTTGGATATTTTGAAAAAGCTTCGCCGGCAAGTTAAACGGCTCCGTTAACTGGCTAATAAATCTCGAGGCTCGGCGTCTCGAGACACCTCCCCTCGGCTTTCACGCGAGGCGCCGAGCGAAACGACGAGAAACGAGCCGAGGGTCCGGCCCGGAAATGCGCGTGCGCGATACAAATCGGCCTTATTAGCCGGGCAGTTAGCGCCCCGGCCGGCACGTGCGAACTTGTTGCACTGCAATTCCTTCCCAAGAGGTAATGGAGTCATTTTTCCGGGGGCACAGTTAAGGATTAGCCAATTACGATTGAATTACAAGCCGGGACGGAGAGAGGAGATTTATGGCCTCGCTTCCGCGGGATTATCCCCGAGGAAGGAGGGAGCCGCCGACCTGATAAAATGCCGAGGAGGAGCTGGCGAATTTTAACGGAGAGTAATGCGCGTCGTTAGCTGATTAAAAATGTGGCTTTAAGCCCGCTAAGAGACGACTTGGGAATGCGATTTTTTATTTTTACCGCAGGGAAAGAAGCTAGACAATTAGGAATTTCCACTTATTTTTTATGTCTAAAAATTATTTAATTTATTGAGCCTTTTGTCAATATAAGTAAATTACAAGGATCACTTGACCCAATAATGTAAAAGTACTTTCGAAATGTCCTGGAAAATGTGGAATTACATGGGACTCACGAAATCGCCCAAATGAGCAGAAATAAATTTTAAATTCAAATTCCGACTAAATATTCAAGCGCATTTCAAATTACGGCACTTGACTGAAAATGCGATCGGCTAAATTTAAAACGCAACTCATTATGCGCCAGACGTTTTCAATTAAAATTTAACGCTACAATAGTCTCGATATCAGGCAAGTTTAAGCACATAAAGAAAAGCTTTTAACACGATGACTCCGCCTCGCAATTGGCATTTCTACAGTATCAAAAATTAAACTTGCACCAGACGAGCACATTTTCTTATGCCGTATACTCAATTATCGGTCGGATAGCCAGACGAAGTTGAATTTTCTAAAAATGTATGCACTCACAATACTGAAATTAGCGCCCCGATCACGACCCAGACGTTTTAAATTAAAGTTAGCGACAATCAGTTTTGAATTACAATTCGCAAAAGCTTTCAAAATAGTTTTCCCTCCATTGCATGCTACTTTTTGCTTACACAAACTCGCCACGTGCTTACGTATAATGATGAACCCGATCCGCGTCGTCAACTCCTTCGAAGAGCATACGTGATTATCAGAGCAAATATTATAAATCAGGCCTTTATTCGATATTTAGGGGAGACTTGAAATGCCTGCATAACTTGGAAATAATTGCATAACAACAAGCATGCATAAACAAGAGTTTCCCAAAAAGCCGAATATCCGGAGGAATATCGTCCCCCGTTCCCTTATTAATAGAAAACTCCCAATACCGGCAGAGTCAGAAAATCAAAGTCTCCCCGTCTGGCATCGAAAAGCACTCTTCCAAAAACGGAAAATCCTGATATACCTCGTCTCGACAGAGAGACTCGTCGTCGCATTGGGTCACATTACTAATCCACGACTTGCTTAATCAATTATTGAAATTTCTCCGCCGCGGATAACAGAGTAACTCGCTCAAAGATTCATAACCACCGTCGCGTCTCGGCGACGTCGCCGGGCTTTTTCGAAAAAAAGGCAATACAGACTTGATCCGTCTTCTGTTACCGTCCGGCGAATTGGGACGATTAACCTGTTATTTTCGTGGAAATTCAATAACCTACATCGGCGCCGAGGTCTGGCCGTCTGCATAAGTCAGTGCCCCCCGCGGAAATTCAAGCGCCGCGGCGGCTTTCGATTTTGCGCGCCGCGAGGAGGGAAATTATTGTGGCAGAAAATTATTACATGCTAATGAGGAGAGGCGGAGGATTAATTATTAAGCTGCCACATGGCAACTGCCGGCTTTTTCGGTTACGCTTAAGAGAGCTGGAATTCTGTCTGCCACGGCGACTGGTCGATAATTATTTTCGCGGTGGAACGTCTGTCGCGGATAGATGGATCGACAGCCGCGGACGACTGCAATTTCTCGACGATTCGAGGCAATGGAACAAAGTAGATTATTTTTCAAAAGTTTTCTTAATAATTTAATTCTCATAAATATTTGCTAAAGGTTAATATGCTACTTGTAAAATAGAAAATTATAAATATTAAATTCTCCTAATTTATATATGCTTTCTGAATTTTTCATTCATTATAAACAGAAATAAAGTGCCGGCTAATAAAAGAGGTAAATATTTGAGTGATGCTCAATTTTCACACATTATGTTTTCAACAGACTCTCGGTAATGAATAAAATAAAAGGTAAACAGCGTTACAGATTTGTTGTTAAACTCTGGGTTTTTTAAATTGAAATTCATCAATATTTCATCTCGACAAAAGCCATAAATAATATCTACGTATTACTCCTGAAAAAACCCCTTTACCCCAGAAAAAGCTTCGCAGAAAAGCATCCAGCCCTTATAATATATAATCGATCCGCATCCATGCAAACTCTTGGCGAATGCTTTGCGGCTCCTCGGAAAAAGCTAAAGCGACACTTGGCTCGTTTTACGGCATTCAAACTATATCGGCTGAGGCCGCGGGCTGCTCTCGTATATCTAAATAATCAATTTACTCCCCGGCCATAATCGTAACCGCGAGTTAGCGGGCTTTTATAACTGTGCTCGCCTCTCTCTCTCTCTCTCTTTCTCTCTCCCCGTCGGGGTATAAATATTACGAGCTGCCGTTTCGGCCCGAGCGCAGCCCGAGTCTTACTACTTGCCGCCCGACGGAGCCTCCTAAGGCTGCCCGATCGACCTCTGCATGCGCGATTTATAAGTGTGCCGGCTAAGGCTGCTGCGCTTTTGGGGATGAGGTGTTTGGAGGGTATAAAATGCCTTTTTTTCCTTTTTTCCTAGGCTATTTTTTAACAAACTGGGGCTATTTGCTTTTTGGGCACTTTTCGAAACAGTAAATGAAAATAATCCTTGTGACAAATTTTGTCTCTGAGTTAAAAACGCGTTTATAAGTATAACTAAATTTTATAAGGTATCAATGCAATTTTTGTATAATAATTAATTATCTTGCCCATAAAAAATAGAAGATCTTTTCTAGAAAAATAATGAAAAAATACTCACATTATGCCTCGGCGACCAAGAATTGCACATGATTGACGCATCCTCCAGTATCCGACTCTGCAACACAAAGAAAGCCACTCGCATAAATATTGAGCAATCAGCAAAAGATCCAAGTTCCTCCATAATTCATCCCTCCCTAAGTCGCAGCCAAGCTCAAACCTGAACTCAGGCATATCGCGAGCCGCGCATCGCGTAAAGGCTGCTGTATTTATATATGCACAGAATTCAGATGGGAAAATTGATCGACGGCGGGGGCAAGGATCTTCAATATGCAGGCGACTGATGCATAATCAATCGGGGAACAACACTGAATTACAGGGCGCCTATATTTAAAGCTCCGCTCGAGCGCCGGGAATTTGACAGAATCAGGCCAGACCGGCGGCTGCGGCGTCGCGACGCGACGGCTGGCGACGCTAATTAAATGAGTCACTTTGGGCGACGCCGCGGAAAACTGGGTAATTCGATATCGAGTCTTATATTAAAACGTCAGGATGCATCAACGCGAGAGCGATAAAAAGAGAGAGCGCGGGTTTTTTCGTCTGGGCGGATTCGACGTCGCGTACCGAGCTGCTTTATTTTCGAGTACTGGATTGTGATTGATGCTCGGGTTAGAGGGGAGAGACTCTCGTCTGGGATATTTTTGCGGACTGCTGTATCGACGATTTTATTACTTTGAACTATGCTTTTACGTTTTACGGCAAAACGCTCACTCATTTTACCTGATTTTTTAAACTAATTTTCAATTAAAATCCATCATTATCCTTTGTCATCTTGTAATTATATAGTCACTTCCAAAAATGCAAATTTAAATTCAATTGACTAACGACGCACTATTAAATTTAAATCAGAATCATAAACATTCATTTATGCAGACAGGCTCTGCGCATTGATTATTTGTAACACTCTCTTTCAAAGTGTTTACCTGTTACGACTATATCCAATAAAGTCTAGAATCTGTAAAAACTAAATGCAGCCGCAAATATACGCAACGTTCACGCAATGAATTTTTCACCGAATGGTCTATTTACGTGGCTCTCAATCTAAAATATTGAGCCGCAAATCGCAGTAAAAACAATATCTCCATCGAGCTATTTTTACCGCTTCGAAGAAAGAAGGAACCCTCGCCGCCAAAAGCTCGAGAACGATCGGCGATCTCACCTCGAATCTCGAAATCGAAGCCTCCAGAAGCATCTGCTCTTAAATGCCAGCAGATGGCTTCCCGCCATAAGCATCGATTTTTCATTCGGCAGTCGGGCGAAAATAACGCGAGCGTTTATTGTTATTACAATTACCGGCGCACATAATTAACGTCGTCTGGGGCGGGCTTTAGGTCGCAGGAGAAGCGCTTACCGACAACCGCGACGGCGGATGAATAAATAAATCGCCACCAGCTTTTCTCCTTTAATATCATCCTTTTTTTCATTTAAGGCGGTATAAATGCATAATGGGCCTGGATTCTGATTTACTTTTTTCCTCGGAGATTACGAGGCAATCTGTTCGACTGTCTGCTTTCTGCAGGGGCTGCTTTGTTGTGACTTTATAAAATATGGTATGACAATTTGTCAATTCATAATTATTGAATTTAAAAGTAAACAATGCTTACTGTTTATACAGAAATTGACAAAAAAATCAAGTAAATGATAAAATTTAACAGCAGAGTATTTTCACTCCTTCTTAAAAATCTATTCGAAAGAATGTTTGCAGTACGAAAAGACCGCCTCAGCCATAACAGACGAACTGAAAGTGCGGGGGTGAAAACGAAGGCGGAAAAGACTCGGCGCACGTTAATTGTGCGCCTGAATAATTCTCGCGATCGAGCTCGAGCGATAATATCGCGCGGCTCTCCCGTCATTTATCGTTATGCACGCTAAACGATGTACACAGAGAGTACTTTGATTAGCAAATGTTTGATCAAGCCGCGTGCCGCAATTGTCACACTCGCTGGAAGAGAGAGGAGAGACGTGCGTTGCGCGTGATTGTATCTGGGGAGATTATGGAGCTGACGTGCCGTCGGATTGATTGAAAATTCATTGGAAGCGAAATCTAATGAACTCTTTTTCTTCTCTAATCCGAGAATCAAAGGGCTGCGTTAAGGTTCAGTCCAAACATTGACAATTCGCCAGCTATAATCTCATTTTAAAAAACTAATCTACAAAAAAAGCATTTTTAAATGCGAATTTACATTATGCATCCGTTCCATCATTATCGTATTTAAAGCTCGGGTATAAACCTTCAAAAAGCTTCGAATAAAGTATCCTTAATCGAGCCCGCTGAATAATGCAGGCTGCTTGACTCAATGCTGGCGCGACGTCGTATATTGTCAGCTTTTTCTCCGCGCGAATAATAACGCACGAGAATGAAGGTAAAAAGCCGCTCTAAAACGAATACCGAAAAAAAAGAAGGAGTGAAAAGTTCTATAAGAAAAAGAATAAGCGAGATTTCTGCAGGAAGTTGCCCGTTAAATACTTGGAACTTTTTTCTGTTTCGAGTGAGTTTGAGAAGGAAATGAAGTAAGGTGCTTATTGGAATTTTTCCAATAGTTGCTAAGTATTTTTAAAATAGATATTTCTAGAAACATTCCATTAAAAAAACTTGCATTTAACCTCAAATTATCTCATGACTAAAGTCTAAGACGTAAGCACTTAATAACTCATCCAATTTTATTGTCAGAGTTCAAGGCAACTCTAAAAAGTGATTTTTTATTTATTCGAAATAAGAGAAAGACGACAGAAAGGTGCGTGCGGAAAAGGGCAGGAACACGACTTGTCACTTCGAGTCGCTTCTCCTCTCCGTTCCCGTAAATTCACGTAATTATCAGGCGAAACTTCGGCGTTCCTCTCTTCCGCCGTCGCTTTAAACCCGGGAGATGGAATTGTCGAGCTCTCACGTCTGCAGCGTAAACTCCGCCAGCAGACAAAGAAGACGAGAAGACCGAAAGCGTTTCTTTGTTAAAATGGATATTGCGGCCTCGAATTTCATGTGTAATTAGAATTTCAAGAAATTTACTATAATAAAATAGCACGATTTATTGTGGTTAAAGATGCGATGAAAAAATGTTCAAGATTAGAACTTGTAGAACTATTTTAGTCCCGTTTTTGTCACCGGCTTTCACGTTATTATTCTGCTTTGTACCGCAAGCTATAGTTTCTTTATATAGGTAATCCGAAGTATTCTTGAATTTATTGAGTAAAATTTTAATAGAACGAAAAGTGAATGAAACGTAAAACTTGTATAGCCCAAGAGTTACACAACATATTCTTTGCAAAGCTGCTTCGTAAAAGTATAAATTCTGCTCCTCTATTTCACGGTGCGGATAAACGCGCGCAGCTAATTTACGTCCAGCCCAGTCAAACGAAGCGGTCACAGAGCGGCGGAGGACGCAGCTCGCGGCATTATTCAGGTCTGTGAGGAAAATCAATTAGCCAGCAGCGTCGACTGGCCCCCGATGTTTGCCCTGCCTGTGTCTACTCCCGGATGATGCTGACGTGTTTGTCATGCGCGGAACCTGATTTCAGTTCGGCATCAGGGCTTTTTTCTGCGGATTTTTCCAACGATTGGAAACTAGTTCAGGGTCAAGTGAATGAATTTTTCGCTAAATAAGACTTATTTCTATGAACTGTGCATCTCTATTTTCGACTTATTTCCGCTTGAATTGTATTAATCTCAACAACTTAACGCAGCACAAGAATGTGTTTAAAAGGCATGAAAATAATGTACCGCTTCCAAATAATTGGTAAGCTTAATATAAGCGACGATCCATAAGCTCTTTTTAATACATTATTAATCGAAAGGAGTATCTAATAGTATTTGTGTCATTTCATCTTTTAAAACTTTTTCCAGTCAAGTATCCAGGTAGTTATGTGGCTTAATGTCATGAATTTACGATAACATCGAATTATGGTTTCTCCATCCCGATCATTGCGTTCTTAGCGGGAACTTTATTTGCTTGCTTGTTTCTAAGTTCCATTAAATGATAGGTCGTTCAGATTGTTTTCGCTAAAGTACCTTTCGGTCTCTGCTTATTATCATAATGTTTACCGTACTTTATGACTGCAAACGTAAACGCCAACCGCGACTTTCTCTTTATAGTTCTAAAGTCTTGCGTTTTAAACATAAAATCAATACATTGAGAAAAAAAACTAAACTTAAAATTATCCGAAAACTATAAAAAATCTGATTAGAAATATTTCCAAAATAACAATAAACATTAGAGAAAACTTTGCTCTGATGTTAAATTCATTTATGCTATTTTCAACGATTATTTCTCCCGGTGTATACCCAACTCACTTATGCTTTTCCTTGAATAATGTCATAAGTACGTTTGATAAAAATAATCTACTTGCACCGAAACAAGATTCCATCGTAGAATCACAAGCCGATGCATATTTGATCAAAGCCCTGCAGCCTAAAAAATCGGGCGATGCCCGAAAAATCCCAGCACGAAATTCCCTGCCCTCTCAACCCTTCCGTCACACAATTATCAAAGTCCGTCCTCATCCTCGCTCGTCTCGAAAGAAGAAGAAGACGAAAACGAAAGCAGGAAGGTCGAGGAGACAGAAGGCGGCGGCGGCGGCGGCGGCGGCGGCGCCGAGTAGGCCTCATTACTATTGCAGGAGAAAAACACGGGGAGCCGCCTCGCGAGGCGTCTACGAGCCCTCCTCTAAAGAGAATTTATGAAATTTCCTAATGTAATATTCCGATTCGCGCTGCGCGTTCATTGCCTTTTTCCATCCTTAAGGTCTCGGCTCTTTTTCCTCCTGCGACGCTTCTCCGCGAAATGCAGTTTCTCGTGGAAATTATGCGCCGCTTGACTCTCTTACCTTTTATTTTCCTCGCCGAGCGTTAATGCCGTTAGCGAGGCAACTTTTCTGCGCCGGCCGGTTTTCGAGTTGGCTTGGTTGCTGTATCTAGACCGAGCGATGAACATTGTCTGTTTTTACTTGACCGATGAAATTCTGATGAAAGTTGAAGGTGTCCTTGTCGAATACTAGGCCCAATATCCAGGAAAAAATTTGAAAGCTTGGATAGTTAGTCTAAAAAGCAGCGATTAAAAAGAGGCAAAAAGCAACTCAGTCATCGATGAGAAGAAGACAATCGCATCGGGCTCGTCGATAAATCAGAACGGCGGCAGCGGCGGCGCAGTGCATACACTCGCCGGGTAAAAATCAGTGATTTCGTAGGCTCTATATCGAGGCCAGCCTCGCTCATTGGCCACATGCGGCGGCCGCCCCCGCTTACCCCGCCAATCAGACCGCCGCCGCTCTCGTCTCTCTCGCTCTCTTTTTCATTTGTACCAGCCAGCCGCTCTCGCTCCCCCTTTTATCGATCCACACCATTCTGCCGCACGCTCTCCGGCCGCCATGCCTGCCGTTGCGTCGCCAGCGAAGAGGGACCGGATAGTGCCGGGATAAGCGAGACGGGCTACCTGCCTTTTCTTTAACTTTTTGCCATGGATTTTCGAGATTATTGCGGTCAACGCCTGGATCTTCATTCTCAGAGGGGGAAATGCACATTTTTCAGTCAACAAACTCATTCATGATTCATGGAAATTCATGTAAAAAGGAAATTAAATCTACATTTATTTTATTAAAATTAAGTCCTGCTAAAAATTTACCATTTTTGCAGTCAAAGTCGTTTATTAAGTTTATTTATTATGTAAAAACATTAAACGCCCCACAAAAATGTCGGGTTTGCTTTTCACATCGTATTTGAATTTCATTTGTTAAGAGGATGATGTGCTTATAGGCTTATATTTCACATGCAGATGTGATATTTTATATTATTTTTAAGAGAAAAATATATTATAACAAAAATAATAAATTTATTACTTTAATATAGGATTATTTTTATTCATTTTTATCATTACTATTAACGTTCTCTGCAAAAGCGCACATAATCATGCAAGAAAACTGGATATCGTATTTCCACTTTACAGCGTCTTCCAGAAAAGAAATTCCAATGAAAACTCGTGCTCCAGAGTACTTGTGAAAGATTCAACTTTCCCGCGAGTATAAAAATTCAGAAACGGCTCATCCATCATCAAAGTGTCACGAAAAACTGGCTGATATTCTTTTAGAATTATCAAGGTCCGAGGTAGACGCTGGTTCCTGCATAATTTAACTCCGGCTGTGATTTGAATCCAAGTTTTTGATACTTTTACCGCGAGAACAGAGCCGATAACAGGAATAAACTCCCCGTGTGAAATATTAAATTCCCTGTAACATTGTGTCTTTGTCTATTTCCAGGATATTATAAAATGCGAACTGGCTCATTTATTAATAAGTCAGACGGCGACGGTAAGTCTAGACAATTTAATAAAATAAAAAATTTATTCGGGATCAATACGAAAATTATATTTCTCGAAATATCCGAATGCTATAAGCGGACAGCTCCAAAATTAATGAAACGATTAATTACCTTATAAACTTTCGCTTTCAGGAGTTACTAAACAGTCGTAAGATATACCCTTTATTATATTCTTATTAGCCAAAATTTTAACCTTTTTCCTTCTTCATTTATAACAACGTTACAAACTCATTACCATTCATGCCGAAATCAGGATCAATCCAGCAGCGATGCAGAAACCGCGAAAAAATCAACAGGGAACAATAGCTCCGTACCTCAAAGAGCAACAGACAGCAATCCGGCCGCAGAATTGATCGTAGCCGCAAAAAGTGGCTCTCCGCCGTCGTGAATTATTAGCGGCTCGGTCGAAATTCCGTCGTCCGCAGTCATTGCTCATAACCGGCAGTCATTACGCGATATAACTGCCGGGGCAGCTGGGCGCCGCTCTAATGGACTCGGAGGCTTATCTCTCTCTCTCTCTCTCTCTCTCTCTCTCTCTCTCTCTCTCCCTTTTTGTCGGGGCGCAGAATCCACCTGAGCTGCCATTCGGACGGGGAGAGACGAAACATGGCGGCCACTTAGCTGCGGAGAGGACGACGCAATTATCTTCCCCGAGGCTCCGGGATCATCTTTACGGCCGGTCACGTAGAGTTACGTGGCTTCTTTCGCGGCCTCCTGATTGGCCGGAGTTGGGATTAATGGATGCTAAGGGGAAATATGGAGTGTTGGGAGGGAGTTTTTTCGGGAGGGAGCTACAATGGGCCACTGTGGCCAGTAAAAAGACGATAAAAGCCTCTAATAAATGTTGGAATGCTCTGCTCGTAAAGGAAATTATTAATAATTGTACGATTCAGTGCAATGGAATGATTTTATCCGCTATAAGATACCTCTTAATTCACCCCGCTTTCTTACCCTTTCAGACGTAAGTAACGTTTGAAACATACTCTTTCTCCCCCCGGAAACTTGTTAATTTATGACTCGAAGAACGAGTGCGATCTTGAAGCGAGTATTAAAACAAACTTTCTGTTTATATTTTTTAATGCGAATTGATACGAAAGAAGAAAGAAAAAGAAACATAAGATTTAAAAAAATCAAAGGAAAGCAATCGATAGAAATGCACTTGATAACTACAGCCACAAAACGCTAACAGCAAAGTTCATAACGCAGCTACTACGCTGCACTTCGCGATATGACCTGCATATTTAAGAAGGGGGTGGCGTATAATAAAAGAAATCGAATTACGAAGTCGAATGCGCATATAACGTCTGGATATTCGATTCGCCGCTCGAGCCGAGGCACTGATTTGATTAAGCTCGATCTTATTTTTGCTCCGCTGCTCCGATTAAGTCTCCTTTGCGTATTTGCGGCCGGACTTTTTTCCGAGCCTCGGTAATTAGAGAATTATCCGACTGCGCTACATTTTTAACAACTGCATATCTAAATTTGATGAAGAGCTTCTTCTCGATTAATGTGTTAAATTTGCTTGACATTGAATCGTGATTAGGGAGGAATAGCGAGAAACAGCTGGAATATTTATTAATTTAATCAAATTTACATTTAAGACGCTTTGTATTGGTTGTGAAACTTTTAATGCAGTCTAATTAACTTCTTTCAGTTCGGTTTAACCTAATTTTAAAAAAGATCTTAAAGTAGTTTAAGTAGATTCGTATAAGGTTAAATGAGATAGATAAAGAATTATTATATGTTTAATTCGTAGATAATGAATCGTTATATTGTAACCGAGCACGTTGCATGAGCAGAGTATTTAATTAATTAGGTAAATCGATTATTGCTTTAATGAAACGTCAAAGGTTTTTCTTGTTTATTATGCATCTCAACTTTTTAAGTAGAGTGCAACATTCCTTTTGAGACATAATGTGTTTACTTAATAAATTGCAGACAAAAATATGTATAATGAAAACTATAATAATATCATTACGAGAAATTTCTATTCGCTTTTAACTTTAGAATTAGCATTTTCTCTCGGGATATTCTTATAATCATCTCTCGATCGATAAAAATAGTTTTTACACTACAAAGCAAAAAAGAAAACATCTTATTCTCCACATATAGTCAAGTAGCGTCTACCTTGTTTACTCCACACTGTTAAAAAAATTTGTATTAAATTTAATAAAATGTTTATGAAGCTTTTTTCAAAGACGTACATTAATGATTAAGTAATATAAAAATTGAAAATTAACAAATTAAATGTGAATTTTCAAAACTATGTATTAAAAAAAAATTCATTCCCCATTTTTCAAATCTAATTAATAATAAATACAGTGTATAAAAATTAATTAATGACAGAACTGAAAATTCTGTCTCTTAATGTTACAAAAAGTTACAAAAGTTTCAATATAAATTGCATTAATTTTTAAGTACAAGTACATGAAATTTAATGCACTGTTTTTTCTTCAATGATTATTTAATTAGTCATTGTTTACACTTTTGAAATTGCGCTAATTATTTATTTTACAATATATTACACATGTCATACAATTATTATAAAATTATATTAATTATTATCAAAGAAAAAGCAAAAAAAAATTATTGTTATAATTTTGTTTTAACTGATATGAATTTAAAGATTCTATGTAAGTAAAACTTTTTTTAAAGAGACTTAAAATCTCGAATAGTTAATC
>UCOL01001742.1:0-32804 GCA_900474335.1 Ormyrus nitidulus
CCTTTGCCGCGATGCTCACGCCAAAGGCGTGCTTATGTTCTAAGAAAGAATATTCGGTAGAGCCGATTAGTGGGAAAAAATTTATTGAGCTTTTTCAACCAAGCTCTTTAGATATGCCGTCAGATATTGAAAATACATTAAAAAATATCATTGATATCTTAAAAAAAGATAGTCCTGATTTAGGGATTCCCATAAATATTTCTTATAGAAAAATAAAATCAATTCGTTCATATCATAATGTAGTAGGGCCAATGATGTCTACTCAGAGCCGCTATACTGCTTTTGATTATGCGGTATCTCAGCACCTTATTCCATTATTGAATGGCTATGGTTCTCAGTTTGGTAAAAGATTGGAAAATCTTGAGAAAGAATTGCCCGATGATATGGAAAAATCTAGAAAGTATCTTAATAAATTGATTAATTATGGTAATCAAAATATGTTTAATTATGGAATTTCTTTATGATTAGTTGGTTTTTATATATTAATAATAATAAAGAGGCTATTGAACTAAAGACAGATGAATTGATAGAAATAAAAGAGACTGATAGGCTTTTTTTTGTTGTTAAAATTAAAAGAAATATATTGGATGAAGTTGGATATCCAATATTATTGTTAGGAGATATACCGGTCGTTTTTGATGATGAAGATTATATTGATAATGATGCGATTTTTAAGTCACAAAAAAGTGAAGATATAAATCAATTAAGATATTTTTATAATTTTTTTGGTGAAAGCGAAGCTAAACTTTCATTTCAAAAAGATGATGAAAAATCTATTAAATTAAAGTTTAATATATTGGCAAGAAAGGAAAATGCTATATTGGCAAAACAAATGTTAGATTATCTGACTGATAGAATAGATGATGCTATTTTTATTTGTTTTTCCAGAAGCTCTATTCACGGCACGTCTTCTGATAGAGAAAATTTTAATTTTAATAAATTCAATTTAATTGAAAAAGTTGTTGATTTTTTGAGGGAAAATATTTGTTTATTTGTAAGAGAAAATAAGCATACTTGGCAAACAGATATTATTCTTTCTAAAGTAGGTCAACCAACAGGAGCTGATTCAGTATATTGGGTTTTGTCTAACTTAGATAAAATCACATTAAATAATGGAGATAATGTTAATGTTTTTTATAATAATAGAGGATATAGTTTATCTTTGATCCCTAAAGAGATAATAAAAAAGCAAACAGATACTTATGAAAATCGAGTTATAAAATCTTTTTTATATCATGCTGAAGATTTTTTAAATAAACTAAAAAAACAATATTCTAATTTTGATTGTAGTATTTTAAATAATATTAATAATGATTATGTACGATTTGATCATACTATGTCACAATATATAAATATAGTATTAGAACATAAAATAAAGAATATACACTTATTGCAAAAAAAGTTGAAAGATATACATTACATTTTTGATAAAATTTTACCTGCTAAATTAATAAAAAATATTTACCCTAAATTTACACCATATGTAAATAGACATTATCATTACCGTGAAGTTTTCACGTTAATTACAAAATGTTTAAAATCGCCCAGTCCAAAATTATTAGAAAGAGATTTATTATTTGGTATTAAAAATTTAGCTATTATTTATGAGCTAACAATATTAATGAGTTTACATGATATATTTATAAATGATTTTAATGTTAAAATAAAAAGTAAAGAGTATCGACAATATTTAGCTGAACTGCCTTTCGGAGGGAAAAAAAGTGAAGCATCTGATGGTGTCATTAATAATTTTTTTTCTTATTATAATGACGATTTTTACGTTGATATTTATTATGAACCAAAGATATTTTCATTTAAAGAATTTAATAAATCTGGAGATTTAATTAATATATCGAATAATTATGGTTCAAAAAAATATGGTGAATATTATATTTGCCCAGATTTCATTGTAAAAATTTCCTCAGAATTATGGAAGGAACCTATTATATTAATTTTGGATGCAAAATATAAAAATTCACAGATGGTGAAAAAATATGATTTTGATAAATTAACTTTAAAATATCTTATTAACATTCATCAAGTAAATGAAGTAGAAGGTTTGAGTAATTCATTTAATAAAATACTTTTTATACTTTTTTCCCACCAAAATAAAGGTATTTTTATTAAGAATGTATCAAAAGAACATTTAATTACAGGAAAATATCCCGCTTTACCTCAAACGATTGGGTTGCATTTTAATCCAATGGATAATGATACACTTGTTAAGTATATTCAGGCGTCTATTAACTATATGAATGTGAAGAAAAGAAATGTTTTTTGAAAGTATCTACTTGAACAGCAAACCCAATTGTACAATTTCGTTTTTTCAATGTTAAAATAACTTTTTTATCCAATCACTATTACAACATAGATCCTATCCTTTTATGAGCAATAAACAACATGTCCCTACAATAGGATTTTTATCATTAGGCTGCCCGAAAAATTTAGTTGATTCTGAGAGAATTTTGACTGAATTGCGGACGGATGGTTATCAAATTGTGGCCAGTTATCATGATGCAGATCTGGTTATTGTTAATACCTGCGGTTTTATTGATAGCGCAGTACAAGAATCATTGGAAGCCATTGGTGAGGCATTAAATGAAAATGGTAAAGTGATCGTAACCGGTTGTCTGGGAGCGAAAGAAGATCAGATCCGTGAAGTACATCCGAAAGTATTAGCTATCACGGGTCCACATAGCTATGAACAAGTGTTAGCCCATGTTCACCATTATGTTCCTAAACCGCAACATAATCCTTTTTTTAGTTTAGTGCCGCAGCAAGGGATCAAATTAACACCTAAGCATTATGCTTATTTGAAAATTTCTGAAGGCTGCAATCACCGCTGTACATTTTGTATTATTCCATCGATGCGCGGTGATTTAGAAAGTCGGCCTATTGGTGAGGTATTAAGTGAAGCCAAACGTTTAGTCGCTGCGGGCGTAAAAGAGTTGCTTATTATTTCACAGGACACTTCAGCCTATGGTGTAGATACTAAGCATCGCGTAGGTTTTTGGGATGGTCAGCCAGTTAAAACTAGTATGGTCAGCTTGTGTGAACAGCTTGCCGCTTTAGGCATTTGGATCCGATTGCATTACGTTTATCCCTATCCTCATGTTGATGACGTGATCCCACTAATGGCGCAGGGTAAAATTCTACCTTACTTAGATATACCCCTGCAACACGCGAGTCCAACGGTGTTAAAGCGGATGAAACGGTCGGGAGCAGTGGAGAAAACCTTAGAACGTATTCGCCGTTGGCGTGAAATTTGTCCAGCATTAACCTTACGTTCAACTTTTATTGTTGGTTTTCCAGGGGAGACTGAAGCGGATTTCCAGCTATTACTGGATTTTCTCCAACAGGCTCGTTTGGATCGGGTTGGTTGTTTTAAATATAGCCCCGTTGATGGTGCACAAGCCAATGCGTTACCCGATCAAGTTCCAGAAGAAATAAAAGAGACACGTTATCACCGTTTTATGCAGGTTCAGCAGCAAATTTCTCAGCAGCGATTGCAGGAGAAAGTTGGCTCTAAGATCTGGGTAATCATCGATGAGCTCGATGATCAAGGAGCGGTAGGGCGTAGTATGGCAGATGCGCCTGAAATTGATGGTGTAGTTTATCTTAATGGCGAATTTAATGTTAAACCGGGTGATATCGTTCAGGTATTCGTTGAACATGCTGACGAATATGATCTATGGGCCACGAGACATATCCATTAATGTAAATCAAATCTATAAGGTATGATAGGGCTTTTATTTTTGCCTACTAATATGACTTATTAACAAAATTACGGCATTTTTTGAATTTTGTCCTATTTTAAATTCTTGTGTTAAAATTAATCTGTTCATTGTTTAGTTAATCATCCTAAACAGTGAACATTTTTATTTTTGAGCCTGCATCTTGTATCGAAGATTATCTTATTGTATTTCTAAGGACAATAAATCATGATTATTCGTTTATCTAAAGCGTTGGCTGTATGTGCGGTGGCGTTATATACAACGTTAGTGGTTATCGGTAATATTACCGATTATGACACCAATTTTGCCTTAATTCGTCATGTTCTTTTGATGGATACTATCTTTCCTGAGGCCACCATTAAGTACCGCGCGATTGAGTCTCCAACTGCCCATCATGCTAGTTATATCATTCTCATTATTCTGCAAACATTAACAGCAATACTTTGCTGGATTGGCGGCATTAGGTTATTAGCTAATTTGAAAAATACCGCGGCTAATTTTAATAGAAAGAAAAAAATTGCCATTGCTGGCTTAACCTTAGGTTTTTTGACCTGGCAAGTTCTATTTATGTCATTAGGCCGAGAGTGGTTTGGCATGTGGATGTCTGAATGGAATAGCGGGGCAGAAGCGTTTCAAGTTTATACCACTATTTTGCTGGTGCTTATTTATCTTGTTCATCGCGATAGAGACCGTAATCGTGAGCGTGAGCATAATGAGATGAAGTAACCTTTTTTGTATGCCGTGAGTTGCAGCTCATCTTATTGGCAAAGTTCATTAGCATTTATAAACTTATAAATGCTAATGAACCGCTAAGTTATGGTTAGTTAAAAAATGCGTTATTCTATTTCTAAACTGAACAATAACGGCTTTTACCACCATCACAGACTATATTTAATTAAATATTTTTAAAATAATTTATTAAATCTTTCGATGCTATCAGACTATCAGATATATAATAAAATATAGTTTAATTTTAAAATGATTTTTCGACGATATTAAAGGATATTTGGTTAAGTGAACAGCTATTTATTGCCTAACAATAGGCATAATTAAAGTTTTAGTCGTACGCTCTTTTTATAAAAAATTAACATGGTTTGTAGTTAATGTTGATAAATTATATCCATTATTAAAATAATTAAATATTAAATTAAATAAGTAGGCTGAAATTAGAATTGAATTTTTGCGGTAAAATTTATTGTAACTTTTGAGATATGCAAAATATTAATAAGTTGATGCTGATTTTTGTTTGTATAATTCTCTTTCATGAAAATAACAATAGGTATATTCTTAAAGTAATGCTTTTATGATGTCTGAATTATCTTAAATAATATATTTACGTATAGATGTTAAAATATGTGTTAAATTGTGTATTTTTTTGATTGCAATTTGATTATTTTTAGGTAATATATTGCTTATTACAATGATTATTAATCAACATGATAGGGCTCTATAATTAAAATGGAATAATTATTTGGCGGCGAATTTATTAGCGATAATTTTATTACTCAAGATTGAGCTTTTTTGTTTTACCTATATTTTATACCCGTCTGTTTAGGTATTATTTTTTGCATATCATAAATTACAACTCCAGTTTTTAATTTTTATTATAAATTAATGTATCTAAGTATACTGCTGCGCCGTTTAAATATTTCATTATGAATTTGAAATATATCATTTGTTTTATTAGGAATATATACATGAAAAATAATCTTACCAGCTATTTTATTGGCTTATTGTTAATTTTATTTTGTAATACTGCTTTGGCTGCAACTGGTGGAACTGTGAAGTTTAGTGGAGCAATTATCGACACGCCTTGTAGCTTAACTTTAGCCTCTGAATCATCTAGTTCTTCTTCTTCTTTAGCTATCGATATGGGAGTTTATATGAAAGATAAGGTACCGAATGCTTCAGGTCAAAAAGTTGTTGGTAGTGAGAAGGAATTGTCAATTAAGCTACAAGATTGTCCTCATTATGATGGTTACGATATTATGCCTAAAATAGTATTTAGAGCAAATCATGATGATCATAATTCGAAATTAATTAAGTTAGATGGTACAGGCGCTGAAGGAATTGGTATAGGTCTTTATGATTCTTCAGGCAGATTATTAGATATTAAAGACGTATATGAATCAAAAGTGGCCACTTCAAAGGATAATCGTATGTTAACCTTTCTTTTTAAAGCGGCATATGTATCTAATGGCCAGAAAGTTAAATCTGGTAAAGCAAATGCTTCGATAAATTTTGAAGTTTCTTATAAATAAAAATTGATAATTGAATTTCTAGATATTTTTTCTAGTCATAGAAAGGATTCTTTATATTTATGACTAATGTTTGAGTAATAATAATGAGAAACAGAATAATAAAACTTTTAATACCTTATATACTATTATTTTTTATATTTGAAGCTTATGCAAATGTGACAATTAATGGAACCCGGGTTATTTATAATGGCAATAAAAGAGAAGCTTCAATTCTAGTAACAAATCATGATGAGAATAGGCCTTATTTAATTCAATCCTTTATCAGTGTTGATGCAAATGGCAAAAAAGCACCGTTTATTGTTACTCCACCTTTATTTCGTTTAGATGGCGGCAAAGAAAATATTTTACGAATTATGCGAACAGGCGGTGATTTGCCTTTGAATAGAGAATCTATTTTTTATCTCAACGTGAAAGCGATTCCCTCAGCCCCGGATAATAGGCAGAATATTTTATTTATTACAGTAATAACCCGCATAAAATTATTTTATCGGCCCGAAAAAATTCAAGGTGATGCAGAAGAAAGTTATAAATTATTAACCTTTCGCCGGCTTGGTAAACAATTAGAAGTTAAAAATCCAAGTAATTATTATGTGACTATTAATCAACTTAAAATTGGCAATCAAATCGTTAATTTAAATGATACAGATATGATTGCCCCGCAAGAAATAGCTTATTTTAATATATCTGCTAACTCATCTAATTTAATTAGTTGGAATAGTATAAATAGTTATGGTGGTATTAGTGCAGAGATGAAAAAAAATCTACCTTAGATGAGATGGAAGGCCTTTAATGTGATTTTTTTTAATAACCAATTAGAAAAAAAACAACTATGCTCATTTGTATTTTTTCTAGTCACTTTAAGTTCATTGATATTTTTACCCGAAATTATTGCTCAAGATTATTTTCCATTATCTGCGTTAGAAATAAGTAACGCTGAGCAGGCGGTTATTGACTTGAGTACGTTTTCTTCACCTGGCGGCCAGTTGCCAGGAACGTACCGAGTCACTGTTTTGTTTAATGGAACAGAGAAGGAGAACAAGGATATTAACTTTGTTCAGAAGAATGGAAAATTATTTGCGGCGTTAACTGTTGATGATTTAAGGCGATTCGGGGTTAAAATCACGGCTTTTCCTGCATTGATGAAGCTTCCAGCCAACCAGATTTTGTATAATATTGAGGATTATATTCCCTACGCCACAATATTATTCGATTTTCATCAACAACGCCTGGAAATTAATATTCCACAAGCCGTGATGGATAATCAGGCCAGAGATACTGTTCCAACCGATTTATGGCAACAAGGGGAATCGGCTTTTTTAATCAGTTATGACTTTAGTGGTTCGCATAATCATAATCACAATATAACGAGTCAAAATTATTATTTAAATTTACACAATGGAATTAATATCGGCGCTTGGCGCTTTCGAAATCAATTAGTTTATAACTATGATTCGCAAGCAGGTAAGAATAATTTATCTTCTGTTAATAGTTATATTCAACGAGATATTCATAAATTAAAAAGCCAAATTATTTTGGGTGAAACATTTACTACTAATGAGGTTTTTGAAAGTATAAAATTTATTGGTGCATCAATTATCTCAGATGACTTAATGTTACCAAGTAGTCAACGTGATTTTGCGCCAGTTATTAGAGGAATAGCGCAAACACACGCGCGAGTTACGGTGCGGCAAAATAATTATGTTATTTATGAAAATTATGTTCCGCCTGGTCCTTTTGAGATTTCCGATCTTTATGCAATATATGGTTCGGGTAATTTGCATGTTACCATTACTGAAGATAATGGCAAACAAACAAAATTTATCCAGCCATTTTCTTCAGTGCCCATTATGCAACGAGAAGGTAAATTAAAGTATCAATTTACTTTGGGGCGTTTTGCTGGTTCAAAAAAAAATTCTTATCAACCCTATTTTAGCGAATTAGTTTCAATATATGGGGTTTCTAATCGATTAAGTTTATTATCGGGTATTCAAGCTGCGGAAAATTATTTATCGCTTTCTCTAGGGCTAGGGCTAGGGCTAGGGTTAGGTTTAGGTTTAGATAATTTTGGTGCTATTTTTTTAAATGCCATATTTGCTGATGCGAAGCTGGCGAATAATAGACGTAAAAAAGGGCAGTCTTATAAAATTCAATATGAGAAAAGTATTGATGAAATAGGAACATCCTTTAATTTTTCCGGAAATTTTTATACTAGTCCTGAATATTATTCTTTTCTAGAAGTAAATAGACCTTTAAAAAAACAGGATACTGCAAACGGACAAAATAAACTGAGCCAATTTCAGTTTACGCTCAATCAAAATATGGATGATTTTGGTAATTTTTATTTTTCTGCTTATTGGCAGAATTATCGCCGAACAAAAGGTACGACTCAATCATTATCTGCCGGTTATAATATTAATATTGCTGATATTACTTTTGGCATAAATTTATTTTTTAATAATAATGATGAATCGACTGAAAATAAAGATAAACAAATAGCATTTAATGTTTCTGTACCCTTCAGTAAATGGTTACCTAGCGGTTGGATCACTTATAATATTAATAATAATACAATAAATGGGCAGCAATTAGCTGTTAATGGCACTTTATTAAATAATGATGAATTATTATATAATGTTCGGCTAGATAATAATTATACTAGTTTAAAAGAATTGGGTGGTGGTATTTCTGTGAATTATACCAATAGCCTGGCTCGGATGAATGTAGGGTATAATTATAATAATAACGAGCGTTCTTTTAATTATGGGCTTTCTGGTGGCGTGATCGTTCATCGAAATGGGATTGTTTTTTCTCAACCATTAGGGGAAACGATCATATTAGTTAAAGCTGATGGTGCGATGCAAACCAAAATATTGAATCATCGAGGTATTAAAACTGATGCACGCGGTTATGCAGTGATACCCTATAGCGAACCGTATAATTATAACTATATTACCATTGATACTGAATCATTAGCCAATGGAGTAGATATTGATAATCCGGTGCAAAAAGTGGTACCAACCAGAGGGGCGGTAGCAACCGTTAATTTTAATGTGCGTCGTGGTAATCGTATATTAGTCAAATTATCGCAAAATAATAAGCCAGTCCCTTTTGGCGCTATTGCCACATTAATTGATGGTGATAGCCATGGCATTGTTGGTGATGATGGAGAATTATATTTAAATGCAGTCTCTGATTTAACCAACATAAAGGTTCAATGGGGAAAAGATGAACAGCAACAGTGTTACGTCAAATTAGATCTTTCTAAACTAGCAAAAGAATTAGATATATTAGAAATCGATGCTGATTGTTATATAGATAAACATTTTTCCGTATAAAATATAATAGGAATTATATGTCATTTAAATTTAAGATATATTTATTGATAATTTTTATTTTAATTCAAAGTTATATATCATTTGCTGTTGCCGGAAAATGTTCAGCTTATATCACAGAACAAAATATTGTATTTGATGAGTTATCAGTTCATTATGATAATACCCATTTCCCCTATAAAGTAAGAAAAATTGGTAGTGAAATTAAGATTAATTGCCAGAAGAAAGGTGATAACTATGTCTATGTTAAATCTATTGAAGGAATAAAATCAGTCAGTGGGTATTATTTTAATACTAATCTTAATGGTGTGAAATTGCGCTGGCAGCTTGAACGAAAAGGATTTGGAGCAAAAAAAATGGGATTGAATGGATATAGAAGGATTGATGAAGGTAATAAAAAAATATTTATTGGTCGTTTTACTATAATTATTTATTCTGATTTTCAAGCTGGAGAAGTGAATCCTATAAAAATAACGCTTGCTCACCGCGATGGAAACCGAGATACAGGAGAAACATTATTTACTTATCATATCCCTAAATATAAAATTAAGGAACAGTCATGCAAAATAAAAACACCGAAATTAAATGTTCAGATGGGGACAGTATTTAAAAATAATTTTAAAGGTAAAGGAAGTACCACTGGAGAGCGAACTTTTAACATCGATGTAAACTGTAAAGGTGTTAATCAGGCCTATATTACCTGGCAAGGAGGTGACTCAAATGGTGTTATACCAGCGGATAAAGATTCGTCAGCGACCGGGGTTGGGATTCAGATTTTTGCTAATAATACACCCATTATTTTTAATAAAAAACAAGATATCGATTTTTTTAAACAATTAACTTACAGTGCAAAATATTATCAGACTGGGAATAGTGTTTCTGCCGGAACGGTTAATGCAACAGCAACATTTACTATTGATTATAAGTAAAATAAATTTCTTATCACGGATATTAATATATCAATAAGATATACTGATTATTTAATTTATTTTCCTTTTCTCTATTGGTTTATTCATTTAACTAGCATACTAACTTCACGTTAATTTGATTAAACAGTAACATTTTTATTTTTACCCATATTAATAATGTTTATTATTTTACAATAATAACATTTTTAACCTATCATTAACGCGCGACCTATTAATAGTTTAATAATTGTATTGTTAACGCTGTCACAAAAAAATATTTCTTTTTTATTTTTAACCACTCATTGGATTTATTTAAGCGCTTACTTAGAAAAAAATCAACGACTACCTCTTCCGCTTTATTATAATCATCATGGCAAAGGATGTTTTTAAACTGCCATGAATTAAAAAATAGATGCTAAAAATAGTCAATAAAAGTTATTCCCATTTGACATGTTTATTTTAACTAGGAAGAGTTTCTTAAATGAATAAGAATAATATATTAAGGCATATCCCTTGGTTAATATTAGGGATCATTGGTGCTATTTGTTTAGGTGTGGTTGCCCTTAGACGTGGAGAGCACATTAGTGCTTTATGGATCATTATTGCTTCCATTGCCGTTTATTTAATTTCGTACCGCTATTACAGTTTATATATTGCCAAAAAAGTATTGCAGCTTGACCCAACCCGTTCAACACCCGCCGTTCTTAATAATGATGGATTAAATTATGTACCCACAAATCGCAATGTTTTATTTGGTCATCATTTTGCCGCTATTGCTGGCGCAGGCCCATTAGTCGGGCCGGTATTGGCGGCACAGGTTGGTTATTTGCCAGGTACACTATGGCTGTTGGCAGGTGTTGTGCTTGCCGGTGCGGTACAGGATTTTATGGTGTTATTTATTTCATCGCGCCGCAATGCGATTTCTTTAGGCGAAATCGTAAAAAAAGAGATGGGGGTCGTGCCCGGTTCAATTGCGTTATTCGGCTGCTTTTTGATTATGATTATCATCTTAGCCGTATTAGCGTTAATTGTTGTAAAAGCATTGGCCGAAAGTCCATGGGGTGTTTTTACCGTTTGTTCAACCGTACCGATTGCGCTATTTATGGGTATTTACATGCGCTATATTCGGCCAGGATGTGTCGCTGAGGTCTCGATTATCGGAGTTATTCTATTGATTGCGGCTATTTGGTTTGGTGGTGTTATTGCTCATGATCCTTATTGGGGACCCGCGTTAACCTTTAAAGATACGACTATTACTTATGTCTTAATTGGCTATGCTTTTGTTTCCGCACTATTGCCAGTATGGTTGATTTTAGCACCACGAGATTATTTGGCGACCTTTTTGAAAATAGGTGTCATCGTTGGTTTAGCAATCGGGATTGTTATTCTAAACCCAGATTTAAAAATGCCGGCTGTAACCCAATTTGTTGATGGAAGCGGGCCGGTTTGGAAAGGGTCATTATTTCCCTTTCTGTTTATTACTATTGCTTGTGGTGCCGTGTCTGGTTTTCATGCGTTAATTGCGTCAGGAACAACGCCTAAATTATTGGCCAATGAGACTGATGCGCGCTACATCGGTTATGGCGCTATGCTAATGGAGTCATTTGTGGCTATCATGGCGCTAGTTGCTGCTTCTATTATTGAACCGGGTCTCTATTTTGCGATGAATACGCCGCCGGCAGCATTAGGCTTTAGCATGCCTAATTTGCATCAATTAGGCGGCTCCGATGCAGCTATGATTATGGCGCAATTGAAAGCAGTTACCGTACATGCTGCGGCAACAGTTAGTTCTTGGGGATTTATTATTTCGCCAGAGGAAATCTTGCAAACGGCTAAAGATATCGGTGAACCTTCTGTTTTGAATCGTGCCGGTGGTGCGCCTACGCTTGCGGTAGGTATTGCTTATGTATTTCAGCAAATTATCCCTGCTGCTGATATGGGATTTTGGTATCACTTTGGTATTCTTTTCGAAGCTTTATTTATTTTGACCGCTTTGGATGCCGGCACACGTTCTGGTCGATTTATGTTACAAGATCTTTTGGCTAATTTTATCCCGGCGCTGAAAAAAACAGATTCATTAGTCGCTGGTATTATTGCTACTGCCGGTTGTGTTGGTTTATGGGGTTACCTGCTTTATCAAGGGGTTGTTGATCCTTTAGGTGGTGTTAAAAGTTTATGGCCATTATTTGGTATCTCCAATCAGATGTTGGCAGCCGTTGCGTTAGTTTTAAGCAGTGTTATTTTGATTAAAATGAAGCGTACTAAGTTTATTTGGGTAACACTTGTTCCAGCAATATGGTTATTAATATGTACTACATGGGCGTTGGGTTTGAAGTTATTTAGCGCTGATCCTCAGTTGGAAGGCTTTATCTATTTGGCTCATTCATACCAAGCAAAAGTAGCAACAGCAACCACTGCTACAACGGCGCAAAAACTGTCTGATATGCATCATATTGTGATCAATAATTATACTAATGCAGGATTAAGTATTTTATTCTTGCTCGTGGTGTATAGCATTATTTTTTATGGGCTTAAAATAGCAATAAAAGCAGGAAAAACAGCTAGACGTTCAGATAGGGAAACACCTTATGTTTCTGTCGCTGAAAGCGATATTAAAATTTCCTCCTCACGTTAATTAGTATTATTTTTCCCCACAAAGTAGGTTATTACTTAGGTGGGCGTTTTTTGAGGTAAT
Source organism: Ormyrus nitidulus (assembly GCA_900474335.1). Classification (NCBI taxonomy): domain Eukaryota; kingdom Metazoa; phylum Arthropoda; class Insecta; order Hymenoptera; family Ormyridae; genus Ormyrus; species Ormyrus nitidulus. Next base: position 12,931 of record UCOL01001742.1, read on the forward strand.
AAATATGTTTAATAATCTTGCACGAGCAGGCAAATATTTGGGACAGGCGGCACTTATGCTAATCGGTATTCCTGACTATGATAATTATGTTCAGCATATGCAGAATAATCATCCTGAGCAGCCTATTATGAGCTATGAAGAATTTTTTCGGCAACGTCAGGCAGCGCGTTATGCTAGTAGTGATAAAGGGGGTTTTCGCTGTTGCTAGCGATTATTCAATGGATGGGATAACTGAGGCTTAGCATGACACCAATATCAGTAACAATATTGACAGGATTTTTAGGGGCAGGCAAAACGACATTACTTCGTCATATTCTCAATGTAAAGCATGGCTATAAGATTGCCGTTATTGAAAATGAATTTGGGGCAGAATCGATTGATAGTGAGCTTATCGGTGATAATGCCACTCAGATAACAACCTTAAGTAATGGTTGTATTTGTTGTAATCGCTCGAATGAATTGGAAAATACGCTATTAGATTTACTGGATGGTAGAGATAAAAAACAATTAGTTTTTGATCGCCTGATTATTGAATGTACTGGAATGGCTGATCCAGGCCCTATTACGCAAACTTTTTTTTCACCGTTTTGTTTTAGATGGTATTATTGCTGTTGTGGATGCAGTACATGCTGAGAAACAACTGAATCAGTTTATTATTGCTCAAGTACAGATTGGTTATGCAGATTGTATTTTGTTGACTAAAACTGATGTTCAATCAAATAATAGCGCGTTGATAGCACGTTTACAGCGTATTAATGCCCGAGCAGCTATTTATCCAGTCATCCATGGTGATATAGCTATAGCACCCTTATTTAATTTAAATGGATTTATGCTTAGTGATAAGTTAACCATTGCAAAACCAGTTTTTCGCTTTATGTCGAGCACACAAAATGCTATTCAATCGATTGTAATCTATCTTGATCAATGGGTTGAATTGGCCGAATTATCAAAAATGATGGAGACCTTATTATGTCGCCATGCTGATAATCTTTTACGTTATAAAGGAATATTAGCGATTAAAGATCAGCCTTGTCGATTAATATTTCAAGGCGTGCAGCGTTTATATAGTGCAGATTGGGATCGTGAATGGCAAGCAGGTGAGGTGCGTCAAGGTGTAATGGTTTTTATTGGTTTACATTTACCGGAAGAGGAAATACGGCAACAATTTGCATTATTAACTGAAAGCGTTAATTGATCGGTTATTTTTGGCTACCTTAATTGCTTAAAGACAACTAAGGTAGCAGTATATTAGATATCTAGCCGCTTGGTTTGCCAACGCTTAGAACGCCAACGCCAGGCATTGGTTAGACCGCGTAGCCATTCATCACAGAGGAATCCAAGCCAGATCCCTAATAACCCCATTCCCATTTTTAAACCTAAAAAATAGCTAATTGGCAGCGCAATACCCCACATAGAAATAAGTGCGGTGCAGAAGGGAAAACGGGCATCACCAGCCGCACGTAAGGCATTCACCATGACAATATTCAGTGTTCTGCCGGGCTCTAGGAAAACAGAGAGTAAGAACAGCGGAAGTAATAATTTTATAATGTTTTGATCTTCAGTAATTGCATCCAATAGCGGTATACGAAATAACCAGAAACAAAATACAATACCAATGGTAATAAAAAATCCCCATTGCAAGCTTTTCAATCCTCTCTGGTAGGCCTCCTCAAAGCGCTTGGCGCCGACTAAATGACCAACCATAATCTCATTACCAATACTAAGGGAAATACCAAACAACATAATAAATAGTGAAAGTTGGAAATAGAGGGTTTGAGCTGCAAGGGAGGTTTCTCCCATCAAACCAATGAAAGCAGAAGCAACCATATAGTGTAAAATCCAAACTAAATTTTCGCCTGCTGATGGTAGTCCGATATGTAATATTTTATTCAACATACTTTTTGACCAGCGGAACAGTAAAGTAGGAACAAATGTGATCCTCAGTCCACTAAACAGTAAGAAGAAAAGTAATATAATCGCGATTATACGACCGATAGCCGTTGACCAGGCAACGCCGGTTAAGCCATATTGTGGTAAGCCAAAAAAACCATATAAAACAATCATATTACCTAAAATGGTGATTAGATTAGCAATAAATGTTACCCACATTGCCGGCTGTGATCTGCCATATACGCGTAAGCAAGCCGCTAATATAATAGAAATTGCTTCTGGTATTAAACATAAACCAAGAATATGTAAGTAAGCGTAACCATAATCCAGTAAATGTGCTGGTGTATTCATGATCCCAAGGATCTTATAGCCAAACAGGAGAATAATGGCAGCACTCAGAAAACCTAATAGGAAGTTAAAAGCAATCGAGATATGAATGGCTTGACTGGCCTTTTCTTTTTTACCAGCACCTAAATATTGGGCGATAACTACGCTGCATCCTACACTGATAAAGTTAAATATGGTGATAAAAAGATCAAAAACTTGGTTGCCTACTCCCATTGCGGCTAGATAAGCGGTGGAGACGTGACTAACCATATAAGTGTTGATAAGTAATGTCGCAAAATGGAGCAGAACATCAATAAAGATGGGCCAACTTAGCGAGTAGAGCGAACGCTCAGTAACATCAGATGAATGCATTATGCACCTTTTTAAGTAAGCAAGAAGCTTTTTGGCAAATCAAACAAAAAACGACTAAATATTTTACACATTTTATATATGTATGATAGATGATTAACTATTTATTATTTATTAATGTTTTTTTATTTAAATTTTATTGGTTAAATTAATAGAAAAGTTAAGCGTTTTTTCTATTTTGATAATCTCTGATTCTATGTTAATTAAATTAGATGATAAGCTTCTATTGGTAAGGTTATTCTAATGCATTGTTAATTATTATTAATTTATTGCAACATTTTTTATTGGTTAGTTATTAATTAAATAAAATAAGCCTGTGGCAAATACCACAGGCTCCTGGTGCTAGCGATTAATAGTTTGGTTGATTTAACAACCTAAAATAGATTAAAGATTATTTTCGTTTTATCGTTTTAAATATTTTTGTCGTTTCAGTTATGGCCGTTTCGGCCGGTAAACGTTCCATAGAACTTGCCCCATAAAAACCGTGGCAATCAGGACAGTTTTGTAAAATATATTTGGCATCTTCAGGTGTTGCAATCGGACCGCCATGGCAAAGTACAATAATATCTTTACGAACAGATTTTGCCGCTGCCGCCCAATCGTTAATAAGCTTTACGCAATCCTCTAATGCGTGAGTTGTTTTTGCGCCAATATCACCACCTGTTGTTAATCCCATATGCGTAACGATAATATCAGCGCCAGCTTCTGTCATGTTTTTAGCATCAATAGCACTAAAAACGTAAGGTGTTGTTAATAAATCTTTTTCATGCGCTTGCCGGATCAAATCAACTTCTAACGCATATCCCATGCCTGTTTCTTCAAGGTTAGCTCGGAAATTACCATCGATCAAACCAACCGTAGGAAAATTTTGTATACCAGCAAATCCCATTATTTTTAGGGAATCAAGGTATTGATCGAATTGGCAAAATGGGTCGGTACCATTAACACCAGCTAATACAGGAGTATTTTTAACCACAGGCAAAACTTCTTTTGCCATCTCTATAACAATATCGTTGGCATTGCCATAAGCGAGTAAACCTGCCAATGAACCTCTGCCAGCCATGCGATAGCGACCAGAGTTATAAATTACAATAAGATCAATTCCTCCTCTTTCTTCACATCTTGCTGATAAACCCGTGCCGGCACCGCCCCCGATAATGGGTTGACCTTGCGAGATCATCATTTGAAATTTTTCTAATAATGATGCGCGTGTTTGTTTCATATCAATAACTCCATATTAATGCATTAATTCTTGCTGCAATTGTATCACTTGCTGACAAAATTCTGCTGAGTTGATATGGTGAGGACTGACTATTAATTTTCTGTTAGTTGTGATGTGGTAGTTTGATTTAAACGCATCAATAAAAGCTTGGTTAGCTTGAGGTGACCAAAAAACACCACCCTCAATATCTAATGCGGAAAATCCCCCTGTTGGAATAATAAAAGTAACAGCGCCTTGACATTGATTAAGTTTCTGTGCGATCCAAACTCCGATCTGATAATTTTCCTCGGCAGTGGTACGCATTAAGGTAACTTGACTGTTATGATGATAAAAATGGCGATCTTTATACTTGTCAGGGATTGTTGTCGGACGGCCAAAGTTAACCATATCTAATGCACCGCAAGAGATGATACAGGGTGTTTGGGTACGCATGATTGCGCCAAAGCGATCCTCATCACAGGCAAGTATGCCGTCAAAAAGGTAATCACAAACTTCAGTAGTTGTGATATCAAGCACGCAATCTACTAATTGGCTATCAACCAGTTTTTCCATTGCTTTGCCACCACTTCCTGTGGCATGAAAAACTAAACAATCATAATGATCAGCTAATTTTTTGGTTAATTGTTGGACACACGGCGTGGTTACACCAAACATGGTTAGTGCCAATATTGGTTTATTATTGTCTTCAGTTTCATCAGCAGAATTAAAAAGTACCGCACCTGCGATTTGAGCAGCGGCATTTTTTAGAATTTTACGGGAGATGACATTAAGACCAGAAATATCTGTGACTGAGTACATCATGGCAATATCACTGGCACCGATATAGCCTGAAACATCACCGGATGCCATCGTTGAAAGCATTAATTTGGGCACACCGACGGCAAGAGATTGCATTGCAGGTGTAATAAGTGCTGTTCCGCCTGATCCACCTAATCCAAGAATAGCTAAAACATCTTTTTGTTGTAACAGATATTTCTCAAATGCGATTGCCATCGCTGCGATAGCTTTCCCTCTATCTTGGCCAAAGATAGCTTCTCTTCCGGTAGGATGATAGCTAGCAACAGTTTCAGCAATAATATCAGCTTTATTATCCAAATTGTCAGCTTTCGTACTCAAATCAACAATACGTACTGCTAAGCCAGTTTTTTTTATAAGTTGACCAACATAAAAAGTTTCGATGCCTTTGGTATCGAGCGTCGCTGCAATATAGATATATCCATGCTGTTCCTTCATCATAAATCCTTGATTGTTTGCTGACTTGGATGGGAGTATTATAGGCACAATATGAGTAAGCTATCATTTGTGCTTTTATAAATTGAGATATTAGTCTCAATTTATTTTTAAATCTTTAGCGTTATATTGGTTCTTAATGCAAGTACATTCTAATTATAAAAGTTATCGTAAAGGTGACGTTTAAATCCATTTTGGTTAAAAATAAAGGATAAATTTTATGACGTCAATTGATCTTATTTCACAATACACAGGTACTAGAAAGCGGACTTTTAACCGATTAATTTCTACTGCATTAAGCTTGTTTGAAGACGGGAAATTGCCTTCTGTTTCTGAAGTTGCATCTCATGCTCATGTTTCGAGAGCGACCGCTTATCGTTATTTTCCAACGCATAGTGATCTGGTTTCCGCCATTGTGAGTGAAAGCTTAGGACCTATTTTAACCTGGTTGCCTGATAGCAAAAAAACGGAAGAACGGATTCAAGAATTATTGTTATTTGCCTATCCGCGTATGTTCCAATATGAAGGAGCGCTTAGAGCAGCATTACAAGTTTCTTTGCAGCAATGGGCGGCAGCTCGTTCATCGACAATCCAGGCAGAAAAACGGTTAGTTCGTGGACATCGGAAAGATACTTTGGCGATGATAGTTGAACCGATGAAGGATGAGTTTTCGCCAGAAATTATTGAGCGAGTGAAACGAGCATTTTCGCTTATTTATGGTTCTGAGGTCTTTTTGGTAATGAAAGATATCTGGCATATGGAAAATGCAGAAGTAATTGAAATTAACCAATGGATAGCAAAAGCCATTTATAATCAAGCCATAAAAGATAATGAAAAAAGCCAATAGGTCTGTTTGTTATCTAATATATTTAGATTTAGTCTGCAACGGCTTAAAAGTAAAAATTAATATCAATAGTAAAATGGAGTTCTGTGATTAGTGGATAAGATATCTATTCTCGATCCACTAATCGATATAAATTACAGTTCTGGCAAATTACGGCCGTAATAAATTTCTTGCATCTCTTTTTTTAACAGATAAGTAATCCGTTTTTTTTCCTCAAAGGCAAGTTGATCTGCGGTCGTATTAAATAAATAGTTATTCAAATTTAGCTCAAAGTCTTTTAGCATCATTTTAGTATGGAAAAGATTTTCCTGATAAATGTTAACATCTATCATATGATACTGAGACTGGAATTCTTCCGGCATATAATTTTGAATGGAATTGATTTCGTGATCAATATAGAGTTTGATGCCATTAACATCGCGGGTAAATCCACGAACCCGATAATCAATAGTAACAATATCTGATTCAAGTTGATGAATAAGATAGTTAAGCGTTTTTAATGGCGAAATCACACCACAAGTGGAGACTTCGATATCTGCTCTAAAAGTGCATATACCATCATCTGGATGACTTTCTGGGTAGGTGTGAACACAAATATGACTTTTATCGAGATGAGCAACAATAGAATCAGGTAAGGGTCCTGGATTTTCCGTGTTGTCTACATTTTGGGGATTTATTGAGTTTTCGCTAATCAAAATAGTAACGCTGGCACCTTGAGGGTCATAATCTTGTCGAGCAATATTCAAGATATTGGCATCAATAATAGAGCAGGTTTCAGTTAGAATTTCAGTCAAGCGTGTTGCATTATATTGCTCATCAATATAAGCCAGATAACTATGTCGATCTGCTGCTGTTTTGGCATAACAGATATCATATATACAAAAACTTAAACTTTTAGTTAAATTATTAAAGCCATGTAATTTCAATTTTTGCAATTTTTTCACCTCCTATTGAGTAAAACTAAGCTTTTTTAGCTAGTAAATCCAGTAAATACTGTGGTAAAGCGAAGCTGGCAAGATGTAATTCGGGTGTATAATAGCGACAAATAATATCTGCTTTTTTAAAACGAGTTTCCAATATTTTCAAGGGTATTTGACGTAATTTTGCTGTTTGGCTTGCCCAGGCAAAGGTCATCATTCCGCCATAGTAAGACGGTATAGCGGCTTGATAAAAGCTGCAATCTTTAAAGTAATTAGATAGTTTTTGGTGACTATTAATTACCTCATCTTGTTGCAGGAAACAAACACCATTTTGGGCAACTAAAATGCCATTTTCATTCAGACAGTTGACACATCCTTGGTAAAAATCTGAGGTAAATAGCCCTTCTCCTGGTCCGATAGGATCGGTGCAATCAGAAATAATCAGATCAAATTTTTGCTGGGTGGTTTTAACAAAATTGACACCATCATCAATGACCAATTTAAAACGGGGATCGTTATAAGCGCCTGCATTATGATTGGGTAGATATTGGTGGCAAAATTCCACTACACTGGCATCAATTTCAACCATAGTGATGTTTTCTAAATATTGATGGCGACATACTTCACGTAACATTCCGCCATCACCACCTCCAATAATTAGTACTTTTTTAGCGTGGCCATGGGCAAATAAAGGGACATGAGTCATCATTTCGTGATAAATAAATTCATCTCGTTCAGTTGTTTGTACTACGCCATCAAGGGCCATTATGCGCCCCATTTCAGCATTCTCAAAAATAATCAGATCTTGGTGAGTGGTTTTATTATGGTACAGTATATTATCGACAGTAAAATATTGACCGACATTGTGGTGGAGTGTTTCGAGCCAAATCTCTTTTTTTGACATACTTATCTTTTCCTTTCTAACAGAGTTAAAAAAGCGCAGCTAATAATTTGTTTCGTTTCAATGATAAGTTAGAAATTGCTTATCTGAGTGCATGAAAGAAAGTATTTATTTTACATAGGCAAATAATGCTAAAGCATCATCGGCAAGCACCCGGCATTTCTTTTTACGGGGGATAGGAATTTTTTTTAAGTCATCATAACGCTCTTCATTTAATTTTGCCATGGTAGGTTTGTCATAATTACTTAGATCCCAATGATTACTCTGGGCAAAATAGAGGATTGCTCTTTCAATTTCACGATCAGGAATTTGTGAGTAACCACAATCATGCTTTAGAAATATATAAACTGCAGTTAAATCAGCAAGATTTTCTGTTTCATTGCTTGATAGAGCAGATGCTTTGGTTGAAAAAATAAACCAAAAAATCAGAGCGATATGTGAAATAAAAATAATTTTACGCATTTAGTTAGTTGTATAATTTAAATGTCAATTTATTCTATTAATACCAATAGAACGATGAAGTATACCTATTTTTCAGAAGACCAGATAAATATATCGTCATATTACATAAAAAAATATTGGCTTGACCTTCCAGTAAGTGGAACCTCTATATTTTAGTGAAATTATCTATTTTCTACCATTTTACATTATACCTTACCTTATCTTATTAGGATTTAATTATAAAGGAGCAAGCTATGTTGCGTCGGGATTTTATGAAATTGGCAGCGGCAATGGGATCGGTAAGCTTATTACCAACTTGGAGTCGCGCTGCATTATCTGCAACGCAATATCCTTGTTTACCTATTCCAGCATTATTATGGCCGGATAAGCATGGCAAAATTACCATCCGGGTTACTCAAGGTAAAACGCAATTTTTACCAGCAAAATCCGCTGTAACATGGGGTTACAACGGATCCTTATTGGGTCCAGCTATCAAGCTTAAATCAGGCCAACGTGTTTCTATTGATATTTACAATCAGTTAGCCGAGGCTACCGCATTGCATTGGCACGGACTGAAGATCCCCGGTGAGGTTGATGGTGGTCCTCATGCGGTAATTAAACCTAATGCGGTAAGAAGGGTTAATTTTGCCGTTAATCAGCCCGAGGCAACTTGTTGGTTTCATCCGCACCCTCATGGCAAAACCGGTTATCAAGTTGCCATGGGGTTGGCGGGTTTAGTATTAATTGAAGATGAACATAGCCAATTACAAAAATTGCCAAACCAATGGGGTATCGATGATATTCCCGTTATTTTGCAGGATAAACGTTTAAATCGCGCAGGGCAGATAGATTATCAACTTAATGTAATGAGTGCTGCTGTTGGTTGGTTTGGTAACACAATGTTAACTAATGGCGTAGTATTACCTAAACATATAGCACCTAAGGGTTGGTTACGTTTACGATTTCTTAATGGCTGTAATGCCAGAAGTTTAAACCTGGCAACTAGTGATGGGCGAAAAATGTATGTTATTGCGAGTGATGGTGGACTATTAAAGGAACCTGTTGCAGTCGATCAATTACCGATGATAAGTGCTGAACGTTTTGAGGTACTCATTGATGCCTCAAATGGTAAAGCGTTTGATATTGTTACCTTGCCAGTCAAACAAATGGGGATGACAATAGCGCCTTTTGATCAACCCGTAGCTGTATTGCACATTGAGCCAGGATTAAACGCAAGAGCGACTTTTTTACCTGACAGTTTAGCTTCTATTGCATCATTGCCTGATTTGACTGGCATTAAACAGCGTCAATTGCATTTAATGATGGATGCACGTTTAGATATGCAAGGTATGATGGCGCTTAGAAAAGAGTATGGTGAACAGGCTTTGGCGGGGATGAATATGCATGGTCATAGCAATATGATGAAGCAAAATGGGGCGCATGCGATGCATAATCATCAGCAAGCGCCGATGAGGAATCAATCATTCGATCTTCTCCATGCCAATAGTATTAATGGTCGACCTTTTTCCATGACGGAAGTGGCATTTAATGTTGCAAAAGGTCAGTATGAACGCTGGATCATATCCGGTCGTGGTGACATGATGTTACATCCTTTCCATATACATGGAACTCAATTTAGGATCTTGACAGAGAATGGACAACCAGTGGCTGCTCACCGACAAGGTTGGAAAGATACTGTGCGAGTTGATGGTGATATCAGTGAGGTATTGGTAAAGTTTGATCATATCGCAACTCAGGCGCATCCCTATATGGCGCATTGTCATTTGTTAGAGCATGAAGATACGGGCATGATGGCTAGTTTCTCGGTTAGCTAAGATATTAACTCTTATCTTTATGTTGTTAATCAATATTGGATGAGGGCATTTTATCGCGTCTTTATTGCCCTTATGTTAAAATCTACGGTTTTACTTCCATGAATACCTAAAGCCTAAAGTTATGAAACAAATTATAGAAGTCATGATCTCAGAAGCGGATGTTAAACAACGTATTGATGAGATGGCAAAAGAGATTGTTAAACATTATAAATCATTGCCAGAAGAGTTAGTGTTGGTTGGTCTGTTAAAAGGTTCTTTTATTTTTATGGCTGATTTATGTCGTAAAATTGATATCCCTCATGAAGTCGATTTTATGACGGTATCAAGTTATGGCAATGGCATGACTTCAACTCGCGATGTGAAAATTATTAAGGATCTAGATGAAGATATTCGTGGCAAGCATGTTCTGATTGTTGAAGATATCATTGATTCTGGTAATACATTGAAAAAAGTGCGTAAAATCCTAAAATTACGTGGCCCCAAGTCTGTGGCAATTTGTACGTTATTGGACAAACCTTCTCGACGTGAAGTAGAGGTGCCTGTTGAATGGATAGGTTTTGCTATAGAAGATGAATTTGTTGTGGGTTATGGTATCGACTATGCACAGCAATATCGACATTTACCCTATATTGGGCATGTTATTTTACTAGACGATTAAGCCTAGTGTTATTTATTGAATGAAAAAATCGAACGTTAGTTCGATTTTTTGTGGTGCTTATTTTTGCTCGCTTAATTTAGCAATAGCTTGCCGATAGGTGATTTCAAGCTGTTCACGGCTATTAGCCGTAACATCAAGATCATTGAGTCTGCCATTCTGTATACCATAGACCCAGCCATGAATAATGACGTTTTGGCTGCGCCGCCAGGCAGATTGTATTATTGTCGAATGACCGAGATTATATACTTGCTCAATAACATTGAGTTCACATAAGCGATTTGCCCGTTCTTGCGGTGCAAGCTCACCTAAGATGGCACTATGTTTAAACAAAATATCACGGACATGCAGTAGCCAGTTATTAATCAGCCCTCGTTCTGTGTTATCAATTGCGGCTTCAATACCACCACAACCATAGTGACCACAGATGATAATGTGTTCAACTTTTAGTACGTCAACAGCATATTGGATGACTGACAGGCAATTTAAATCAGTATGGATCACCAAATTAGCGACATTTCGGTGGACAAATAGATCGCCTGGCGCTGCTTTAGTTAATTTTTCAGCTGGTACGCGGCTGTCAGAGCAGCCTATCCACAGAAAATGTGGATTTTGAAATTTTGCTAATTCTTTAAAAAAAGAGGGATTTTCTTTGGTTACTGATTCTGACCACTGTAGATTGTTTTCAAACAGCTGTTTAATTTTTTTCATCATAATTCACGTGGATTAGTTATGGTTAACTGCAATAATAATCATATACAACATAAATTTATTTTTTAATATTTACTCGCTGTTAGTTATAGTTTAATTGAAAAAAGATGACTAATGGTGTGATTTATTATCATATGTGGAATAAAAATAGATAAGAAAGGTTTTTTATGACTTATGCTTTAGAGCTGCTCCAGCTTACAAAAACCTATCCCGGTGGTGTGAAAGCATTAACCGGAATTGATTTACAGGTTGAGGTGGGAGATTTCTATGCCTTATTAGGACCTAATGGTGCAGGTAAATCAACGACAATTGGTATTATCAGTTCATTAGTCAATAAAACGAGCGGTAAAGTGAGAGTATTTGGCTACGATCTTGATAAAGATGTGGTGAATGTAAAACGCCAGTTGGGTTTAGTACCTCAAGAATTCAATTTTAATCCATTTGAAACAGTCATACAGATAGTGCTGAATCAAGCGGGTTATTATGGCGTTCCACGTTCGTTAGCCTTATCTAGAGCAGAAATGTATCTTTCTCAACTGGCTTTGTGGAATAAACGCGACGAGCCTGCACGAGACCTCTCCGGAGGCATGAAACGGCGTTTGATGATTGCTCGTGCATTAATGCATCAACCTAAGCTGCTAATTTTGGACGAACCAACCGCAGGGGTCGATATTGAATTGCGTCGTTCAATGTGGAGTTTTTTGAAGACCTTAAACGCGCAAGGCACCACCATTATTTTAACGACTCATTATTTGGAAGAAGCGGAAATGCTGTGTCGAAATATTGGTATTATTCAATATGGAGAATTGATTGAGAATACCAGTATGAAAAAACTACTTAATCAATTGGAGTCAGAGACGTTTATTTTTGATCTGGCGCCAAAGAGTCCTATTCCTACATTAGATGGTTATAAATTCAGGCTAGTGGATACTTCAACCTTAGAAGTTGATGTACTTCGCAATCAAGGTTTGAATGGTTTATTTAGCCAATTTGCTGAGCAAGGGATACAGATAATCAGCATGCGTAATAAAGTCAATCGTTTGGAGGAGTTATTTGTTGGTTTAATGAATAAACAACATCCACTATCGATAAAACAAGGAGAAAATAGATGATTCAGCTCTACTGGGTGGCGATGAAAACCATCTGGATCAAAGAAATAACACGTTTTGCGCGTATTTGGGTACAAACTTTACTACCGCCGGTGATCACCATGTCACTCTATTTTATTATCTTTGGTAATTTAATTGGTGCAAGAATTGGCAATATGGATGGTGTGAATTACATGCAGTTTATTGTTCCAGGCTTGATTATGATGTCGGTGATCACAAACGCTTATGCGAATGTTTGCTCCTCTTTTTTTGGGGCAAAATTCCAAAAAAGCATTGAAGAATTGTTGGTTGCACCCGTTCCTACCCATATTGTCATAATTGGTTTTGTTGGCGGTGGGGTTGCTCGAGGTATATTGGTGGGTCTATTGGTTACCCTAGTTTCGCTTTTTTTTGTTCCATTACATATTTATTCATGGTGGATGGTCATTATTACCGTATTAATGACGGCAATTTTATTCTCATTAGCGGGATTAGTGAATGCGATATTTGCCAAAACCTTTGATGATATTAGTATTATTCCTACCTTTGTTTTAACACCATTAACTTATTTAGGTGGTGTTTTTTATTCTTTGTCTCTGTTGCCAGAGTTTTGGCAAATGGTATCGAAGCTTAATCCGATCGTCTATATGATCAGCGGGTTACGTTATGGATTTCTTGGTATTAGTGATGTCGCAATATCGATTACTTTATCAGTATTAGTGATTTTTATTGTTATCTTATATGCGATAACTTGGTACTTAATTGAAAAAGGACAAGGTTTAAGAACTTAACAATTGCCCCGTAAATCCTCGCCCAATGCGGGCCGGGATATAAGGGATGCTAATCAGGTGTTTTCTGCGATTCTACATACGTTTTCAGTGTTTCGATTGTTGCACCGCCAGAACTACAGGCGAAGTAAGAACGTGACCAGAGAACGCCAGTATTAGACTGCTTTATCAGGTGACTATTTTGTTGTCGTACCATTCTGCTGCTGATCGATTTCAGGTTATTTACCAGAACACTAACCGATAACTTTGGCGGATATCCCACCAGAACATGAATGCGATCCGCTTCTCCATCCACTTCAAGAATATCTATCTCAAGCCGTTTGGCGGCATGGTGCATTGCTTCCCGTATCTGGGCGATCATTGCACCGTCTAACAATTTACGTCGGTACTTAGTACAGAAAATCAGGTGTACAACAAGTTTCGTTACCGAATGACGGCGGCGAAGGTAATCGGGAAAAGTTTTATCTTGAGCACTCATTTACAAAACCTTCTTGGAAGAGTATTTTATATTGATAATATATAAGAGCACTTATTATGTATAGAGCAACAAAAGTACGCATTTATCCAACGCAAGAACAGGCTGAATTGCTGGAAAAACAGTTCGGCGCGGTGCGTTTTGTGTACAATAAAGCTCTGCATATCCGTACTCACTGGTATAAGCGATACGGCGTTTCTCTGAGTAACATCAAACACATTCAGCCTTTGTTGCCTATTGCAAAAAAATCCCGTCGCTATGGATGGATAAAACAGGCTGACAGCAATGCGTTACAGGTGGCATTACAGAATCTGGATCAGGCTTTCAAAAACTTCTTTGATAAGCGGGCAAAATACCCGAAATTCAAACGGAAACACGGGGCGCAATCCAGCTACCATTGCAGTAATCTGAAAATCACCAACGACACTATCAAGATCCCTAAAATCCCGGCTATCAGAGCGAATATTCACCGAGAGATTACCGGTAAGGTGAAAAGCATCACACTGAGTCGAAGCGCAACAGGGAAATACTATGCGTCACTACTGTGTGATGACGGGGTAGAAGTACCCGCAAAGCCAGTATTGATATCAAATATCACGGGGCTTGATGTAGTGCTGAGTCATTACGCCATCAAATCAGACGGCAATAAGATTGCTAATCCGCGCCACCTTATCAATGCCAGCCATAACCTACGTCGAAAACAAAAAGCCTTATCTCGCAAGCAAAAAGGGAGTACTAATCGCCGTAAAGCCCGAATACAGCTTGCAGGTGTACACGAACGGGTAGCGAATGCCCGTGCTGATTTTCAACACAAACTCTCTCGTGCAATTCTTGACGAAAACCAAGCGGTAATAGTAGAGACACTGAAATCGGCGAACATGATGAAAAACCGCTGTCTGGCACGCGCTATCGGTGATGCAAGCTGGCATGGTTTTATCACAAAACTGGAATATAAAGCCGCAGAAAAAGGCATACATCTGGTAAAACTGGATCAATGGTTTGCCAGTACGAAAACCTGTCATTGCTGTGGTCACAAAATGTCAGAAATGCCACTACATAAGCGTATCTGGCAATGCCCTGAATGTGGAGTTGAACATGACCGCGATATCAATGCGGCAATCAATATCCGACACAAGGGTATATTGGAATTACAAGCGGCGGGACACGTCGTTTCAGCCCATGGAGACCAGCGTAAATCCGTCGTACAGACGGTTGCGGTCTGAGAAGTGGGAAGCCTCGCCGTTTACGGCGGGGAGCAGTCACCAGAAAAATATGGCTTTTAGTCATAGATTTCTAGTTGGTTAAAACAAGATAACCACTCTTTGGCAAATATAATTATTAAACAGAACTATTGGCTATTAATAAGGATGTTAGGCCATGCCGAACTTTATCAATTCAAACTGTTTAGTAAAAAATGTGTTTTTGCCTAAGAAATCGCAACTGATATCTTCTAAATGCAATTACCTCCCTCCATTAAAAAATATTTATAATAGTAATGTTGAAATATCACGACAAAAAACGCCACTAAATGAGTTGCATACTTGTCAAAAATTAAGTTTGTTGGTAGATAAAGCCAACATCGAGCAACATTATCATGATGCGCTATTAGCTGATTTTGTTTACAGCCGTGACTTTACGACTTTAGAAGCCACTCAGTGGGGGATCGAGCGTGAATTGGCCCGGTTCCTGTCTAAAAAGACCAATATAAAACTGAATCCACAGCATGGTTTATTAAACGATAGTAAAACCGGCTTAGTCGCTTATATTTTTCACAATAAAATTAGGCAGGAAATTCGCTTGGTTTTTGGTGGTACCACCAGTGGTGAAGCGGTAAGTGGTGGAGCGCCGCGTTATATGAAGAATCCGAGAACTTTTATTAATCAATGTAATGCAAATATTGATAATGTATTTGGTGACATTCCTGCTTGCTATAAACAGGCTAGCCAGCTGCTGCATCATTTACAATTACTTATGCAACATGAGAAATGGGAGAAATATAGTCTTTCAACCAGTGGTCATTCATTAGGCGGAGGCTTAGCGGCTTATTCTGCGCTGAAAGTATCTACCACAGAAAAAACTATTCGAGCAGAATGTTTTTGCAGCGCTCAACTTGGCTTAGGTTTACAGAAAGATTTGTTAGCACAATATAGCAATCTAGCCAACTTAAAAAAAGTTAAGGCTCATATTAATCACTACTATGTTGATGGTGATATTATTCCAAAGCTGGATAAATTTTTTGCCGTTGATCATATTGGTAGTGTTAATATTATTCCGCAGATAGCGGAGAAAAAAGATAGCGCCTTGGCTGCTCATAGCAGATATGTAGCGCATATTCGTACTTTGTATCAGCAAGCAGTGTGACAACCTAGTCGCTACCACTTTTTGATCCTATTTTGATCAGTGTTAAAATATTTCCTTGAGGTAATGAATACAATTTCAAGCTGTGCGCCCAGGTGCGTAAAAGAGAAATAGACGTTATTAGCGCTTCCATTGATAATTCAAATGGAAGCGCCGTTGCCGACAACCCATGCCCTAATTGACATAGGCTTTCCAGAGAAAACTCTGATACTTTATTATCTGCCAAAGAAACCAGGGTTTTCGCTAGAAAATGTAAATTATGACACAATCCAGCCCAGCACTCTTCACTACTATTTGCCAACTGTAGCATTTCATCGGTACTCAAATGTGAGATATCTAGCTTGCGAAGCACATCAGCTAACTCGGAAAAAAGAATGTTGCTATCAGACAGCATTGTGCACCCCCAATGATTGACGACAGATAAGTAATAATGGAAATGTGGTCAATATCGCGTGGGCTTGCACTTTTTCTCTCACCAATATGAAAATCAAGCTTAATAACTGGCTTTTCGAGCCCATCTTATGGGTATGATAGTGAAGGAATGTATAGCGCTTTAGATATGTGTTTATGATACTATTGGTATAGCCATAGCATTACTCCTGTTAATGTTGTGGTGAGAGGCTCGTAGGTGTTGGTAGCACCTGCGGGCTTCGTTGTTTTATGGTTACTGTATCATTACAATAATAGTTACCATCTAAACATCACAATATCTGGTAATTACCAATTTCAATGCCAAAAGAAAAGCGTTCGCCACAATATCAAATGCGTCTTACGGAGAAATTTCGTGAGCAGCACGAAGAACAGGCCAAAAAAGATGGTGATACTTCTTTAGCAATGTGGATCATGCGTATCTTAAGGAAGGAGTTACGTAAGCGGGGAATTGAACCGCAAGGGTAAGTTGCATGTCAAGCAAGATGTTAGCGCCATCGCCTACAATAGGCCAAGCATAAATTATTTGTTGTGTCATACATAAGGATGTTATAGATGAGTGATTATTTGTAACTGAATAAGTGGCAACCGTGTAAGGCATAATACTTTTCAACTGATATCTCATTGTTTGGAAGGTAAAATGAAAAAATTGTTAAAATCTTGGCTAATTTTTAGGTGGAACAATAAAGCAAAATATTGTGGTAAAATAAAAGGAGAAATTCGCTTCTATTCTCCTTTTATTTTCAACTGATTAATAACAAAAACAGTGATAGGCAGGGTTATTTTTCTTCTTTACTATTCCGGGCTGGATGCCCCAAGTCGTTTTCATCACAATGGTCTTTTTTGGAGCAATGTCCATAGAGATAGAGACTGTGATTAGAGAGTTTAATACCATGACGCTCAGCGATGTTTTTTTGTCTTGTTTCAATCGATTCATCACTAAATTCAATAACTTTACCACAATCTAAGCAAATTAAGTGATCGTGGTGATGTTGTTGTGTCAGCTCAAAAACTGATTTACCGCCTTCAAAGTTATGACGAGTAACAATACCCGCTTCATCAAATTGGTTAAGTACACGATAAACCGTTGCGAGGCCAATCTCTTCCCCCATATCAATGAGTTTTTTATAGAGATCTTCCGCACTGACGTGATGGCACTCTGGCTCTTGTAATACCTCTAAAATTTTCAAACGTGGAAGTGTTACTTTAAGCCCTGCATTCTTCAATGCTTTATTGTTGTCGGTCATGCGGATCCTACCTTGTTGCATTAGTAGTGAATTCAATAATATCAAAACATTGTTAACAGTAGCATACTGTTTCTTTCAAACTAATTTTACAATTATATATGTCTTAATATCATTACACAATTTGCAGGAATTATCATGTACAAAAAAAATTGACATCTATCTATGGATGATGGCTGGCAATTCTAGCTCGTCGGATATTTGTTTTACCCAATTTTGCACTCGCTCATCGGTTAGTTCTGGTTGCCTGTCTTCATCAATCGCAAGACCAATAAAGTGAGTGTCATCAGCGAGTCCTTTTGATGCTTCGAAGTGGTAACCTTCGGTTGGCCAGTGACCAATAATGCTAGCACCGTTAGATTCAATAATCTCTTTCACTGTACCCATGGCATCACAAAAATATTCCGCATAATCCTCTTGATCGCCACAACCAAAAATAGCCACCAGCTTACCTTCAAAATCAATTTCTTCCAATGTCGGAAAGAAATCGTCCCAATCACACTGTGCTTCACCATAATACCAGGTAGGAATACCGAATAGTAAAATATCAAATGCTTCAATATCCTCTTTACTGCTTTTAGCAATATCATGAATTTCAGCAATATCAGCGCCGCCAAGTTTTTCTTGGATCATTTTGGCAATATTTTCTGTATTGCCAGTATCACTGCCGAAGAAGATACCTATGATTGCCATAAAGTAAATAAACCTCTTGATTTTAATTTGCGTTGTTTAGTTATCTTATTGTTACTAACAGTAGTAATAGGAAAGATAATAACAGTTGATTAATAAATAATTAAATGACCATTATTTTGACGAAAATAACTGCATAATTCTGTCAATTTTGTGTGTTTTAGACAAAATAAACTAGTAAAACTGCAACTCATCAGTTTTTCTTTGCTAATTGTGTCAGTAATATTTGTTCTATTAGTTCACTACGGCTTATTTTTTGTTCTTGGGCTAGCATATTTAATGCCGCAACAGCCCGCTCATTGATTTTTAATTCGATACGACGTAATCCTTTGCTTTTATCACGTTTTAATTGATTACGTTTATTAATTTTTAATTGTTCATGTCGAGATAAGGGATTGGTTTTCGGACGCCCAGGTCTAAGTTCATCGGCGAATAGATCCCGGGTTGTGCGATCAGTCTGCTCTTTTGCCATAAATTTAAATGTTGATGGAAATTTGCTAGTTACTTAAAACAATCATACCCTAGCAAGATAACTATCGCTACTATCAGATAAAATATATCCTATTGATAAAGCAGTCTATTAGTGAGCAACTGAAATGAGACATAGCCAGTAAAACAGATAAATGTGAGCTTACTGGCGACTTGTGTCATGTTTAAGCGTTAATTTTTGCCTTTGATCCTATTTGCTGATACCAGAGTTGAGCATAAAACCCATTTAACTTGAGTAGATTATCATGGCTATCGAATTCAATTACTTGTCCTTCATTTATCACACAGATTTTATCAGCATGACGGATAGTATTAAGCCGGTGAGCAATACTAATTACTGTTCGACCCGCAGATAGATATTGCATATTTTTCATGATAGCGGCTTCTGAGTCGTAATCTAGCGCGGAAGTGGCCTCATCAAGAATTAAAATGCGTGGTTGTGTTAACAGGGCACGGGCAAGCGCTATGCGTTGCCGCTGACCACCTGATAAATTCATCGCCCTCTCTGCTAACTGGGTATTGAAACCCTGCGGAAGTTGTTGAATAAAATCCAATGCGCCTGCCATTTGTGCGGCCTGGGTCATGGCTTCGTCAGAAGCTGCCGGCTGACTTAAGCGGATATTGTCTGCTATTGAACCTGCAAACAGAATACTTTCTTGCAATACTACACTCATATTAAGGCGTAAAGCCATGGGATCAGCGACAGCCAGATCCATACCATCAATCGTAATTTGACCCTGCTGAGGAATATAAAGTCGTTGTAATAGTTTCGTTAAGGTACTCTTTCCGGATCCTGAAGGGCCTGTGATACCAATAAATTGTCCGGCTTTAATTGACAAGGATAGGTTCATGGTTAGGAATCTCAATCAATACAGTAAGGCATTAATGGAGGTGTTTTGAACTCAATATTTCTATTAAATTCTGACAGTTTTCTCGTTGATTAACCATGAGAACAGTAATTCGGTTAA
>UCOL01001743.1:0-32664 GCA_900474335.1 Ormyrus nitidulus
GGGGGGGGGGGGGGGGGGGGGACTTTTGGCTCCGACGTCTATTTTTTCCTCCTTTATTTCAAGGGGGGAGGGATCCACCTTGACGATCGTACGAAATATGACGTGACAAATCCGACGACGCGCCGCGGGGAGTTTATTTATAGGCGAGGATTAGGCGTTTCTATTTGGCTAGTTTCGAAAGCTATGACGGATATTTATTCCCGCGGGGATGTTAATCGGTTGCATTTTTCTTCGGCTGCTTATTGGGGGGATTAGCTGCGAAATTTTATTCGTATTTTTTTTTTGTTCGGTCGAATGTTTGGGATGCCGATTGCGAGGCGGTTCGAATTAATCTTTTGACTCGTTAATTTTGAAGGCTTGTCATTTTTAAATTCAACGCGGCAGGACCGATGTATTAATGTTCTCGAAACAGCCATTATTTTATTCAAAATTTTTTTAAAGTGAGATAAAATTTATGCGTCCCTTGATATTTAATTTGCCTGTATCTAGCTGGTACATAAAACTCGAATCAAATTACCGCGAATTACCTTACGTAATACCTAATACATTACACTTTTGTTTTTCTATACAATCAGCTCGCTCACCCATTATTATAACCAATTTTAAAATGAAATTTCTCATTGTCATCAATTGACTTATTGCTAAAAAAAACGGCCGATAAGCCTAAAATTGGCCTGCGGTCAATTGGCAGAAAATTACCTAATTAGTTCTCGAAACATAATTCACCCTCAATTTTCGGTACGGGCCGCAATAAATCGACAATCGAAGCACTTTTCCTTTCGCAATGCCGCTAAATAACCTGACGTAACGCAGCCTCCCGATTGTTAGAGCCCCGGCCGTAACGCTTTCAATTTGCGAGATAATAAGCAGCTCTCGAGCTTCCCCGAAAAAAATCTCCGCCCGCTTATAAATCCCCGGCCGAAGGAAGGTGCGGAAGGTGCAGAAAATAATATTCGGCAACGAGATAAATCCGCCGCGATCGCCCTCGATCCATCCCCCGGCAAGACACTTTACGTAATAAATCGGCTCGTAATCCTTGCACTCGAAACTTTTACCAGATGCTCGCGCCTGTGCCTTATCGGTCGCGCATTACAAGCTCCGCTCGGCTCGCCGTAAATAAAGCATAAAAGCCAGTCGTCGGGCAGCGACGTCGGCGGCGAAAACGAAACGAGCGCGCGCGGCTGCTTTTACGGCTTCACTTTCCTCCATACGGGCCCCGGGTTCTCTCTCTCTCTCTCTTATCCACTCGAGCGAAATGTCAAAGTGCCAGATGATAATGCTCGGGGAATAAATCAAGCTTGCTGAAAAGATGACGGTGATAAATGCGGACGCCGCGGCGCAGCCTGAGAGGAGATGAACGCCGTAGATGCCCGGGCTGACTGATGGCGATGTCACGAGATGTGCTATCATAATAATTCATAAAGGCCCCGCATCGCCGCGCGGCTTAATCGCTGATTAATGAACGGGGCGCCTTCGATCTTCTTTGATACTCCATCCCCCCCCTCCTCAGCGTTGGTGTACGTGTCTCGGTAATCGGACATGTGTTTGCCGAGAGAAGATAGGACCAATTAATGCGCCGAGTCCGAGAGCGGCATTCATTACTCATCGGGTGCACTTCTGGCGTCTTTTAACGTTTCAAGTGGACGCCGAGTGAGGCGGATAAGAGACTACTGTACTTACGGCTTCAATGGGAGAGAGAGAAAGAGAGAGAGATTTCTTCGAGGGGTCTATAGACGCTTCTGTGCGCTCCTTTTTCGAGCCGAGTCATTTGTATAAATTAAGGCGGCGTCTAAGCTACTTTTCAACGTCAATTATCTCTCGGGGGAAAACGTACGCAGACACGGCCCATTGAGATGCAAAAATCTCCTTGCGCGCCGAATAAATAAGCGATTGGTAGATTTTGTAAAGGAGGCTTTTGGGTAAAAGAAGAAAAAGAAACCGGGAGGCTCGCGTAAAAGGAGTTCAGTAGGTATATACGGAATATTTATGGCGTATTTGAAGATAAAGCTGAACGCGTATATTTTACTCGGCGGCAGCGTGATTTAAGTGTCTTAAAATTTGATGCTTGTATTTCTGCACCCGATGTGTTTTTTTCTTTTACTTGTCTTTAAAATTTATTATGCTGCGTGATTTTCAAGTAAACACAATTTTCTTGACTCGGCGTAATAACCGAATGAGTTACGGCCGGCCTGTTTTGCTGGAATCGACGGCGAAGCGTGCAATTATTAACCTCGCGATAGAATGAAATTTTAAGCATTATCCGCAATAACTGGGTGAACTTCGTTTTAATATCGTGCAAACGTTCTTGTTTTTTTTTATTTTAGCTAAAAGATAATTAAGTGGTTACGTCGAAGAAAACTCGATAAAACAGGTTAATGCGTACTTCGAGAAAGTAGAACTGAACGAATGTACGTCAAGGCTTTTATATTAATGGAGATATATGAACTTAAAACAACTCTTTTTGAAGCGTATTAAGGATGATTAAAATTACATCTATAATGTTAGTCTTAGTTAAGATAAAAATGAAGATAAATTCACGTTTCATTTTACAGCGTATATGATGTTTTTATAAATCTATAATTTTACAGTATATTCAGCTCAAAATATAATTCTTAATTAATAAGATTTTTTATTTTTTATTACGAAACAATTAAATACATATTCAGCTAGAGATTTATGCTGTTAGTTGGTATAAATAAAAGACTGTATTATCTAATTTTATTGCATCTTAATTATAACTAAAGAATAGATAATAAAATAAAGAATAAAAGTTTACGATGGAAGCGTCTTCGTAAAACAAGATTGTTAAATTACTAATTTATTTTTTTCAATCAGGAAGTCATAAAATTTTATTAATAATTTAGAACAAAGCTCTTTATTATCGAGCAGTTGTATAAGATGCAGATTAAGTCTTCAATTTGCAGTTAACAATGAAATATTACATTGTTTTCTGAATTCTAATTTGAATTATAGCATAATCATCAATTGTATAATATCATTGTTAATGTTTCTGTAGAAAGAAAGTTTTCCAACGCCTTTAGTTCTCATTGCTATCAGTAACCGCCATTCAAGGACACAACAATAAGACTGTCAACACTGGATTTCCAAAGTATCTAAAAGCACAAACCGGCAAAAAAGCACTCTCCCATTTAAAAAATCGAGCTTATAAGCTACATTACTTGAAATAATCTTGATCGCGCCGTCGCTTCTCCCTCTTACATCAAATCCTTATTTATAGCCGAGCTCCTTTTCCACCTCAGAACACACGTAGCAGGCACCGCATAAAACCAATTCGCCGCGTCATCCCTTTGATTTATGGTCATCAATAACCGCGCGATGACTAGTCGTTAATTAAAAGTAACTTCGCGTCTCGTTTGCGTCAAGCCTCTCCAAAGGAAGAAAAAAGATAAAAAAAAAAGGAGGCGAAGCTGCCGTCGGGAGCGGAGAGCCGCGCGGGAGCTCGAAAAAAATCCGGCTACTTTCATTCAGGCGGCATTCGAGGATTTTGATTTCCGGTCCGCTCGCGGGAACACCTTGGAAAGGCTTGGAAAACGCCATCGAGCATCGACAATTCCCGGAGTCCGCGTCGCGCGTAATGCAGATAAGGCCCGGCCTCCTTTAAACGCGCGCTCGTTACGTATACGTGTGTGTATACGCTCGCTCGGACACTCACACAGAGGCGGACACACGTACCGCGCGCCGCGTCGTTGGCATTCTGAATCATTCGCCGATTCCCGCGTGCGGAGAATGATACATTATTTCCCATATGCGAGTGTTTCTTTGCGGCTTAATGGGCGATAAATAACATAAATTAATGCCTTATTCCTGACGTGCCGGGTTATTTATGCCCCGGAATAACTTTATCCCCGGCGCATGATTACCAGCAGGCACGCAGTTCTCTCTCTCGCTCCCTCCTTCCTTCGCGCGCTCTCCCTCCCACCTCCGTGGCGTCTTTCAATAACTCTTTCTATCTGTGTATCTATCGCTCGGTTTCTATCGATTTATCTCTCCCTCCTGTCTGTTTATCTCGACGTTAATTTTTTTATCGCGCTGCCATTGTAGACTTTGTATATTAGTAATTGAATCGGGCTTCTGTCCATAATATCGTGCAATTTATTATAATTTCGAGTCCGCGCGCTTTCCTTTTTGCAGTTTATAACATCGCGGCCGGATATTAATAATGCTCCCGTTTAATCTAATAGAGTCTCTCTCTCTCGCTTTATCGTTAATTTATTATGACTTATTTTAAGATGCCTATCCGCGGCGGTATATAATGCAATGCGCTTATGAAAACGATACGGGCGCATTACGCATAAAGTTATGGATTTACGCGCGGCCAACTTGTAATTTCTATATACGTTTCGTATATCTGCTTTTGTAATGACTTTGTACCGCGGTTATTTTCAAAATCTCCCTTACTTTTCGTCAATTATCAGCGGCGATCGTCGCCTTTGATTGCCGTGATTTATGGCTCGCGGTAATGTCCGAAATTATTGGGTTATAAATAACCGTAATTTATTTAGCGTCATTTGATTAGAAAGTTAATTTATTAGTTTTATTTATTGAATGTAACGTTAATACGGGTTCTATAAATGAACACATTATCATAAGTCTTTAACGAATCTGCAAATCACGCTTATTAAGAATATCATTGACTTATATTTTCTATAATTAGACAATCTTTAGCCTTACAGCTTCAGACATAAAAATTAATAACTCATAAATTCTGATATACTTTCTAGAAGAATTATATTCCGCCCGTTAAAAATTATTCCCGAACAACTTTCATTGATCTCCAATCTCGAACATTAATTATCAAGCTGAAATACTCTCATTGTATAGTGTGCTTACTGCACACTACGCATAAAAACCGCAAATAAACAAAAGAAACGAAATAATCCACCTTCGCTTACGACGCAATCCAGCCAAGTATACATACGCCAGCGAGCACAAAGCCCTCCCGGCACTCGGCGAGCATCAGCCTCGGCGAGCTCAGAAGCGCGCCCAACCGTCCTGGATATAATCCGCGCGACGCCGCCGTCGCGCACGCAAACTCGGTCTCGCGTCTCCGAGCATCAACCACATCGCCGCGCTTTCCTCTCTTTTGCTCGGTGTCGCCGCGCGCGACCGGATAATTCCGACGTTGCCGCGGCTCGGCGAGCGCGACTATGATGAATTAGGTGCGAGGCCGAGCTCGCCGCGGATTGTACGTGTGTGTATAAGGCGGTCGATGCTATCGCCGCGACATTTTCCGCGAGATATACGCCGTTTAATGCGGGGGAGCTCAGCCGCGAGCGGCTCCGAGCTGAGTCTTGTTTTATTGGAGGTGTAATGCCAACGGTGCCTTTGCGGGGTTAAATTTTGGTGGGGTGGCAATTGATTTTTGAAGCTTGATGTACAGACAATGGCAGCTTTAGTGTTTTTTACTATAAATTAATTTATTTTCCCGCATGAAAGAAGGATAAAAATTGATGTCGCTTGGAAAAAAATTGTTTGCGCCTGAGTCGTAAACAGAAATTAAATAATAATCAGTAGTTGACGATGTACAGCACAAAAAGTATGTTTGTGTTTCCTCACAATGTTCGTACAAGCAGCTTAAATGACTCATCCAGGAGCGGGGAAAAAAAGAGTCGAAATGACAAAAGTCATAATTCACGCGGCGGCCATTCATTTGGCCGCCGGGGCTTTTTCTGAAAAATCTGTAAAAACTTCTTTCGCCCCGGCGCGCAATAAAAACTCGCTCCCGAAACATCGTTAGGAAGAATTTTTATCTCCGCGGCCTCCTAAATCACTCCGGAAGCCGCAGAAGTTTACTGCTCGCGCGTCGGCGCGGCGCGGCGGTCTGTGTGTCGCGGTTGACAAAATCTGCGACGCGCTCTCTCTTCCTCTCCTCGAGAAAATAGCCCTCTCGAAAAGAGCTTCGCCGAAAAACGGAGGAGAGAGAGAGAGAGAGAGAGAGAGAGAGAAAGTAAAAACAAAGCTCCGCCGGCGAGAAGACGCCCGGGCAGAGAAAGAAAGTATATATCCCCGGTGCGGTTTTGCAAAATGGGCAGCGTAAATCTCGAGGCTCCTTCGTCCCGGAGCGCTACTTAATGGGGCTGCGTCCGCAGACGCTAATTGCGCATTGAGGGCGCAATTTACAGGCGTTACCGCAGCCCCGGCCGCAGAGAGCGACGCGGGTCATCCTCGAAATTTACAGCCGCCCCGCGCCGAAAAAAAGAGCGGCGGGGCTCTCTCTCTCTACTCGCTCCTTTACCTAGGAGCACCCAACTTTCGACTCCGCGGGCAGGCCAATATTTCAGCGGGGCAAGCGGAACCAAGATTGAGGTTAGGAAGCAATAGAGGCTGCTGACCGCGCCGGAAGATAAATTCGTTCCGCAATTGAGGTAGGCGTGCCCTCGTAAATCTTGTCTATTAGCTCTGTCTCGCTCTCGGGCCGCTCTCCTTTCCGCGCAGGCGCGAGCAGATCCTTACGGAGCGGCTGCTGCTGCTGCTGCTGTCTTTCTTCCGCTTTAGCATTCTGCAGGTGCGGGTGGAACTATAAATCGGCGGAGGCACCGGGAAAGACCGAGTGCGCCGCGCGCGGCTATGAAAAATCGCGCCGCTGCCACCGTCGCGGGAGGGGAAACTTTCTCCGGGATGCTCGTTCCGCACATGACTCCTTTCAGGGCGAGGGGGGAGGACAAATGGGAGATGGAAAAATTGACGGGGCTGAATGCACAGGCGAAAAATTAACGATGCCGCTTCGACTGTTGTTTGCACTGCCGGGTAAATGTTTGCCTCGGGGAATCGCTCTGTTTTGTGGAAGATTTTTAGGGAATCTTTTCCTGGTTTTTGACTGATAAGTCTTGCAGGAAATGTAGAAATTCTATAACGAATGATTAAAAAGCTTTAAAATATTTTAAAAATCCTCTATTAAATATTTAGAAATTTAAAATAAAAAAAAAACAAATTTTATAAATTAACTTTTTTATAGCTTAAACGGATTAGAAGCTTCTCATTATAATTTATGCATTATTTATCACTTATTCTAAACCCTATAACTTGAAACAGTAAACTCTAAAGCGCAACAAAGCAATTGCCACTTTTTTTGAATATTATTAGAAAAAATATTGCAGCACCTCCTAATTTTGTTTTACAACACAGCCTGGTTAAACAAAACATCGTAAAAGTTTTTGAAAAAAACCGCCAAAGAGAAACTGTCCACAGGGCTCATATAAGGAACCCTTCCCAAAGAAAAGTCCACCAACCGAAGAAAGTCCGTCCTTTGTCCCCCCAAAAGCAGCTTTCCCCGAGTCGAAAAAAAAAATAAGAAATCAGCGCAGCCCCGCTCGACAAAGAAACCCCCAGAAGAAGCAAAAGTCAAAGTCCCAAAGAGCTCGCGGCGGCCGCAAAAAGCTCGCTCGTCCGCAAGTGAGGCCGCAGCCTTTTGTTGCGGCCCGAGTAGAAATTCGCAGCGCGGCGAAACCTCATCGGCGTGACTCGACAGGGGCCCCCGGACTCGTGTAAAAGCGTCTGAATAAGAAGCGGCCAGATTTATGAGCTCTCCCTCCCGCGGACGTGAAATACACTACCGTAATATTCCACCTGAGACACACACAGAGAGAGAGAGCCCCTCGCTCTCGTTCGCCGAGAGAGAGAGCGAGCGGCTTGCGCAATATTGCGGACGAGCGGAGCTCCGCGCCGTAAATCAAATTTTTACAATGTTTACGACGAAGACACATCGCGCGCCTGGAAAATTCTCGCTTCCGCCTCTCGTGCTCGCCGACTTTTCGAAAAGCCGCCGGATTTATAATCTATACGCGCCTTTCGTTTATATATACCTGCGAGGAGCCGTATATTTTTATTTCACGGGCTTCTTCAAATTATAAACCTCGTGCTTGACCGAGTGCGCCTGCGGAGAGCGCCGATCAATTGTGCGAGGAGCCGCAATAAAACGGCTCGTAAAATTACAGTTCGAAGGTAGTTCCCGGCATTCGAGAGTCGAATTAAAGCGACACTTTTTTTTTTTTTTTTTTTAATGGCCCGACGAGGAGCTGGAATATTTTTGTAAACGACGACTCTCTCTCCCTCGTCCTAAACGTACTTAAAATTCAATAAAGCTGTATAATTTCACAATGCAGCCGCGTCAATTTCAACGGTGGCTCTCGGGGAAGAGCAAAAAAAGCCGACGTTCGTAATAGTCTTTATTCGTGCGAGCAGCCATAAACGTATCGCAATAATTTATCGACGTACGATTACGACTTCAAGCGCGGGTTTCACAAGGCGCATTACGCGCCTCTTAATCCTAATTTATTAATGAAATTCAGCCGGCTCGAAGGCCTAAAAAGTTAATCCCCGCGCGTCGTCGATGTACCCGCGGCGGGCGCGAATTACCATGAAAGAAAGGGCCGAGTGTGTTCTCACGCGGGCCGCCGTGTCAAGAAAGCCGCAGAGAGAGAAAGAGAACGGAAGAAAAGAAGTGCGCTCGCGCGCGCGCGCGATAGGCGATCTCTATTATCCGCGAAATATTCGCACGCTGCACCGACGTCCACACCTATATATATATATATATACACCGGCCGACCGGAGGGGGCAGCCCGGATGCTTAGGATGTTTGGACAGGGTGTCAGCCCGGCGACAATGGCCTCGCTTTATAAAGGGCAATAAATGGATAGGGGGCTGTTACCCGCGGGGACAGTCGAGCACGCGCCCCCTTTCGGCAGGTAGGCTCTCCGCAAGCACACAATGACCCTACCGCCCGAAGGAAGCCTCGAGTATAAGCGTCGCTCGCCGGGCGGTATTTGCATTTGCGATTGATTGATTTGTGGAGTAAGTGAAAGGCGACGTTCGTCCCGGAAGACCGACCAATTTGCGCGGCGGAGATAATCGAGGTGATTATTTTGCGGATGCGCTTGGAATGGGAAGTATAAAAGCGTAAATTAATAAAGCCGTTTTTTTTTTCCTGCTTTGCTCGAGTCAGGAGTCAACGATGTCTAAAAGAGAGTCGTAATCGTAAATCCAATCCAAGCCGCGAGGATTTAAGAGCCGCGATAACCAGACTCGGCTGTCAAGTGATCCCTCCATCCGAATTCAGTCCGTCGCGCGGCGAAACAGGTCGAAAGGCCTGGCCGCCTTGTCCCTGCACGGCGGCTCCTCGGGAACGACTCTCGCCCCGTTAAAAGACAAAGGCCGCGGACGAGGTTAGACGCGACATCCAAGAGAGCGAGCGGCGGCGGCGGCGGCGGCGGGCACTCTCTCTCTCTCTCTCTCTCTCTCGCGCGCGCGTCTGTTTGTCCTGGCGCGCATAAAGCCGCGACATTTGCATGACTATGCGCTCGTATAACTACGCGGCGCGCGCGCGCGGGGAAATGCCTATAATTTCAACGTAAATTAACCTCGCGGAGTATGATCGTAAAAGCAGGGCCGCCGAGAGGGTGAGCGCCCCGGCTTTTACGAGCTACGAAGGGCCCCGGGAGCTTTTATATTGCGCTCGATACGCTTCTCGGGGACATTTTTTCCTTTATTGCGCCCTGGGAAACAACGGAATTCTGCCTGCTCCTCCTCCGAGATATGGAGATAAAGTGCTCGCGATAGTCCCGTTATTTACGGCCTCTCTCTCTCTCTCCTGGCTACTGCACGGTCCGCTGTCTCTTTTCGATTGCGGTTATAACCGTGTAACCCGTAAAGGTGCCGGCGAGCGCGAAAGCTCCGCGGTCATTCGGGATGATTAGGGAGCGTAAACGATGAATAGGCGAGTAAAAAGCCCGGGTTGTGATTTCGCCTTGTTGAAGGCGAGTCAAGGGGTGACTGGGAGGTAGAGGAGATTGTGGCGAAACGTATTTTATGCAGTGGGGTTCATTTATTATCGGCAGGACAGTTTGTGATTTATATATGGGGATAAGGGCTATTAAGAAAGAAATAAGCTTGCTAGTTTTATTGACACTTCACAATATACTAAATGAATTATACCATCCGGCCAAATAATAATAAATTAATGACTTACTTTTCAATTTTTTCTTGATAAAACTTCAAACTAGTAGCATCGATTAACGAATAGTTTTCGAATAAAAACTATATTTTAAATGGTTATTCAGAATGTAGATATGCAGGAATTGAAGAAATTATCCGAGAATTCAAATAGAAGATAAACTACCACTTTCAAAAGATTTTAAGTCTTAAAATTATGTGAATCTTAAATTTCGATGAATTAAGAAATATTGTGTATTCAAATTAAGAGGCACGCCTGCATACATAACGAATGAAACTATATACGCTCGCTAAAATTTATTGAAACACAAATATCATTAAACCATAATTATCTGACTGATAAGAATAACGTCTCAAACTGTTTGAATAATTAAGTAAACCTTTACCGAAAAGAAACTAAAATTAATCGCTTAAAACTCATCGGTTTTCCTGTTTACGGACAATACATTCTTAAAAACGCTCTTCTCTCAGCGCTTATTATCAATGCCCCAGAAACTTCAAAAGTCCCCTTCATCACCTCGCAAAAGCAGCCGAAAATCCGATCCTAATACCGGACGTCCATCCTCGAGAGCGGAATGAATTCGGCGACGCCGGTCGGGCGCTAATGGAGTCGATCGGCCGTCCGGTGTAATCTTCAGAGTCCGTCGGGGTAATTAGCGGACGTGTGCCATCGGCAACAATGCTCGCCGCTCGCGTATAATGCCCTCCTAGGGCAGAGAAAGAGAGGCGGTAATGGCCGAGTGAGTATGATGAATGAACGGACGAACGGCTGACAAGCGGGCATCGCTGCCTCGTGATGGATGACCCCCCCGCCTCCTCCGCCCTGCGACTCGCTTCCTCCTGGCAGTAATTATTTCATACTTTGCAATCAGTACGATAATCCGCCGACGGCGCGGCCGAGCGACGCCTGTCGGGAATAAATCATCGCGCTTATCATCGACCCCAAAGGCCTTTCGGAGACAGCCAGCTCTCTCGCCGATCGGCCGCGTGCAGATCCGCGCTTCAATTCGACCAATGCCCTGATTATGCCGCCGGATCGTTGGTTCGTGTCGCTGTTAGAAACTGGCAAATTCATAATGGATAGCTCGCTCTTTCGGTCGCTCTGCACTCGGGCTTTTGATGGATGCTTTGTAACGGGTATCGAAAAGTTTTATTTCTTGCGCAAGGCGAAAGCGAAGTCTATCCGTTACGTAAAAACAAAAACGTATTTTTTTATTAATTATTAATTATTCTTCAATCGTTTGCGAGTTTTAAATAATTTAGAAAGTTGTTGCCGCGATAGTGCCTGATTTTCATTAACGCGTTGATGAAAACGGTAAAACTTTTGTTTCTTAAAAAATAATTTTATCGCAAAATAAACAAGGAAATTTTACTTCCCTTTCCCGAGCTTCGATACAATTTTAAAAACCGATAAAATATTTATACCTCTTAAGCTTCAGATTACAAACTCCGATCTCTGTTATAAATCGCACTTTTTTGCGAAAGTATAATACCTCCCGAGCAGCTAAAATTTTCGCAACGCCGACTCGCTTTAACTACAGGCAAAATTCTCGAGCAATTTCCAGCTGAAAACCTGCCTAGATTCAATCGGCGCTTATTTTCCACTTTGACAGGAAGCATCAGCCGCAGGCGAGAGGCTGAAACTCTTGACCCCGCATCTCCCGCCCCTCCTCCTCCTCCTCCGTGAGCACGCACATACATTTAACTCTCGCGCATTCGGCGTGAAGAATGCGCACTGCACGCTTATATACAAGACGACGAGGCGGCGCGGCGGAAGGCGCGAGAAGAGGAGCGAAGGGAGAGAGAAAGACGGCGAGAGCCCGATGATTTAACGCCTTTTCGCGCCCGACGGAGTAATGAGCCTTTTCAAACGTCGTGCTCGGGAAAATTATTTGGGAGGTGATTTAAGACTTGGACAGGCCACCCCTCCCCTCTACGCTTTTTTCTCTCTCTCCTTTTTCATTTGCGCGCTCCTCCGAGAGGGAGAGAGCAAGCGCGACTGTACATCAGAAATGATGTAGGTAGATATTTTAAAGCGGGGCGTAAATTAAAGCGGAGCGTGCCCAGGAATCGGAAAGGAAACAACGAGAGATCGGCCTGAATTATTGGCGGCAATTGTATCGAATCTGCGTACCGTGTAGTTTATTGAGGAAATGAAAAATTATTAGGTTGCGAGGAGCGATAAGAGCTCGATAAAATGAAGCAATTTCACGTCGAGGTTGTACAAGGTAAAAAGGGGGATTTTTTTTTATAATAGCAGTGATAAAAAAAAAACTATGGTATTCGTATTAAAGCGGAGAATGCTTTGTTGCTCAAAATCTTTATGGCAGGAAAAAATTCATAAATCTTGAAGTTAAGCTGGCACTTTTATTTATACGTTACTTTCTTATCTACAGCGCTTATAAATAAAATGATTGATAGCCGTTGATTTAGAAGAATTATGTGTTATTGTCTTGATATTTTTAAATTTACTCGTGGTTTATTTTAAGAATTTTCTCCTAACGTTAATCCAAGCAGATTAATAAAAGCAAATGAAAGCAACAACAATAGTAAATTACGTAAATTTCAGCCTGCAGTAACTTTATTTTTCCGATTCTTGCTCGTTATCATTGTAAAAGCCACACTAAATATACAAATAATGCACATTCCGCCGCAGGTAAACAACAAATTCAGACTAGAAACTTAAAAAAAAAAAAACCCCGCCTCTCAGTTCCGTTAAAATTGTTTATCTTCCGGCGAGACCGCGGGGCCGAAGGTGTGATATACATTTTTAAGACTCGCCGAGTCGTTACGAGAGCGATAAATACGCGCGGCTATGCATTTTTTTTTATCGCTCCTTGCACTCCGCCTGGCCTCGTCAAGACACACATTTTATTGATCGGAGATTAGAAAAAACATACAGGGGGCCCGCCGCCGCGGTCCTCCGCGCGCGCTCGTGCGCTTAAACAATTATTCGTCGCGTGATCCGTTCGGGGAAGGCGAGTTTTATATATATTGCCCCCGACAAGTGCGCCGAGCCGCGATCCTTCGAGCTTGCAATTTTGCGTGCGCCGACGATAAGCGCGCGGATGAATGGGAAAGCCGCGAAAGTCCTGCCGCCGAGGCTCGGCGAATTCTCAGCTAATTTATCGGCGTTACGAGACGGCAGACAATAACCCGGTTGCTGTATCTCACTTTTGTCACGGGAGGACTCCGTTTTGAAAAATCTCGGCGGCTTTCAAGGTGGGGGGAAAGATCGTTTTTATCGAAGCAACGCCGTCGTCAGGAGCCGAGCAAACTTTGCTCGGGACTCGGCGAATATTAGCGCGGGTAAACGTTTTGATCAGGCCTCCGAGCGATAATTTCGGATTGAATTACGACAGGCCGCGCTCAGTATTTACATTTCCTTATTTAAATAATGTAACAGCGCGCTTCCTTCGAACGGGGAAAAGAGCTCAGGCGCGGGCAGATTGATTTAAACTTTCCTACCGCGTGGCGGCTGCCTCTTTACTGCCAACGCGCGCGAACGCATAACGGCGCAATAAATAACTCGGCCGAGCAAAAACTACATGTTAATTAAATAACGGAAGGCTTGATTAGACGCTCGGATAGCGACATCCGGCTCGCGCTTAATGGGCTTTCTCGCGCGGCGACGTTCGCTCCCCGTAATAAAAGAGCTGCTGCTGCTGCTGCTGCTTGTCGAAGCCACGCCTCTCTCGTCCGGCTCGGCGTGCAACCGCACATTGCGAATGTCGCGCTTCCATAAAACGTGTCAAAAGCGGCGTTCTTTTTTTCTCTTCGATTGAGAAAAGTCTCTCTCGGGCCTTTTTGTTTATATGCGTCGGAGCCGCGCGGGTTTATTGCTCCTCGCGCGCGGCATTTTACGCTCGCCGCGTTTCGGAGGATTAGTCTTTATGGTTGGCTCGGAGCGCGAAATTACGTAACTCTCGCCTGATGTGCGTTTGTAATTCTTGGATGAAATTTACGACTACGACCTGAATTGGTGAGAAACACTTCTGAGTAAATAAATCTCGAAAAAAGAAAAAAAAAATCTCCTTTTCCTTAAAAAGTTTCCACTGCAGCGGAATTCTTTCGAAGTGTGAATGGCGTAACTATATATACATATATAAAGTGCGAGCGAAGACACGGATTTTTAAATCGTAATCCGAGGTGGAAAGTTATTTATGCCGAGTCGTAAATTTTTATCATCACTAGGTTTGATGAATACAGTCTTTTGCTACATTTATACGATGAAAAGAATGTAATTAACTTTTATGTAACAACGTATAAATATGTTTGTGAATGCATGTAACAGTGCTACAGAATTAATTTCGATTTTCAATTTACTTAATTACCAAAAACGATCAGAATTGAAAAAAAAAATAAGAACGTTTTAAAGATTAAAGTCAAATTCCCAAACCAAAGCATTCCTATTTTAAAACTGACAAAGAAAAAGCTTCCGAAACGCCAAACGACAAACAGAACCAAAGTGCTCTTCCGACCTCGAAATCGCTTATTTAAAAAACAATGGGTTAAACCCGAAATCCAAATGCAAAGCAGATCCCAAAGCAAACTGTCCCCCCCTAGGGCACCTGGACGCAAGTACAGAAAAACTCGGTATATATTTTCCCTCGCGAAAAGTCAAACAGCCTTTGAGAAGGCCGGGGGACAAGTGCGAGCGCTCGCGGGGCCCGTCGTCTATTTCTGGCGGGAGATCGTGAGAAAGAGAAGCGCCGCCTTCAGAGGAGCCGCCGTGCAAACAATCAGCCAGGCGGCGGCGGCGGCGGCGGTCTAATTGTCGGAAATCATCTCCTTTCGGGCCGGCAGCCTCGGCTTTTAATAAATAGGCATCCACCGCCTCCGCAACCCTTCGCCAAGAAGAGACGAGTCATTACGAGGGCCCCGAGACGACGACGACGACGAGGCGCGGCGGCTCACGTGTAATTTTCTCTCGCCGCCGAGAGGCGCCAGACTAAAGCAGGAGGTGGATCACCTCCGCGGGCTCGAGGAGTGTGTTTAGCGGCCGGTGATGAATCCGAGGGAGAGGGGAGGTGGGGATGGATTGATGATGGATCCGAGAGCGACGGGCCGCGTTTTAACCGGGGCGCCGGACTGTAAAAGTGTTTTACATCCTTCGTTAGGAGGAGGTTGATTTATCGGAACGTGTGGGATGTATCTTTTAGCTGTACGGAGTGATTGTTAGCTGCCTTTCAGTTACGTTATTGCTGCCACTCAGCCGTATTAAACGTCGAATTAATCATTCCTAGCTCCTCTCCAATGTATAAACTGAAGCATTTTTATTTGGGGCCAACGGTCGTTCGAAAAAGGATCAATTTATTGTTTAAAATAAAAGCAAATTGCACTGCGCCGACAGAATATAGCAATTGCAATCGATAAGATTTTTAGCAATCAAAGAAGTACACGGCTGAGTATGAGAGAAAATAGTGAGATCGCCTCGTACAAATTCAACTAGGCGTCGAGTGACAACCCGTTGACGTGTTCGCGCTGTCAAGGCCGTAAACGCTTGCAGGTTACACTGTGCAAGGTTCGTTTTAACTTGTCAAGCATAGCAGACCCAGAAGCAACTGGGATGGCGCGATATATAACCTTCTTGGGTGAGAAAGAAGAATGAGATCTGCCGTGATGCATGAACGTTTTATCTGCCGAGGAGAGGTTACGTACTAGCTTTTATGTCCGTCATTTTCCGCGCAGAATTCCTGCACTTTATTCGCAGATGTGGGAAATCTGCATTACGAATTTTTTTACATACTTTTTTTTTCGTACTTCGAAAAGGTTATTGTTGCATTGAAAATTGTATTTAAGAGTTCAATCTTTTTTAATCAGGTCAACTTAATTATCAAATTATTTCAATACTTTCATAAAAACAAAGTTGATGTAACACATAACACTGTCGTTTCTGTATTATAATCGACCATGTACACGAATGCAACAACCGCCACTTGAAAGTAACGATCGTCTTTCAATCCAACGACACCTAATCCAGGCAGTACCAGAAAAAAAAAAAAAAAAAAAAAAAAATAAGAAAACGAGACTCGCCGATAATCGGACAGGTCTGTCGGTGGGAGGCTGGCTATCTCTCTCCCGCCGGCAAGTAGACGGCAACGGACAGGCAGGAAAAAGGAACGGCGCGACGCATACGGCGGCGGCGGCTCTCGGCGAAGGAGGAGGAGGAATAAAGTCGAAGCAAAAGCGGCCCTTTGATGTCGGATGTTTACTTTACGGCCGCGGCGTGATTGTGACAGGAGCGAGCGTGACGTCATAAATGACCCCGGCTCCTTCCTTCCTCCCTCTAATCCGGCGACTTTTTCCACCTGCGCCTTTACGACTCGTGTTCTCTCTCTCTCCTCTTATTTCTTCGTTTATTCGGCCCCGAGCTCGGGAGGGTGGGCGTCGCGTCGCCCCGAGCTTTACGAGGCCGAGCTCTCGGGGCTTTACGTCGTCGTGTGTCACGCGTCGTTACTGCCGCAACGCCGTTATGAGACGTTTACGATAAGATATGTCGCACCTTTCGCTCCGGACATCCACTAGATTTACACTGCCCTCTCTCTCTCTCTCTCTCCTCCGTGTACTCCTTTACCCGCAAAGCTGCTCCTCTCTCTCTCCGAGTGTGTCGCCGCGAAATTTAATGCGACCGAGAGCAAGCCCCGCGCGGGGAAGTTATTTTTAAAGCCGAGCCGTTTTTTTTTTTCTTTTGGGATATGCTCGGGCTTGAGGCTCATTACGATTTCATTATTTCGAGCTGCACATCAGCGGGTACTCGCCTCGTCCGAGAAATCGGGAGGTCGTAAATTTTGCGCGGCATAGCGGAGATTTTTTATATGAGCCGTCGGAGAGGGAGGTTATTGACTGCGGAGGAGTTTAATAAGACAGAAAGCGATAGCTCGAGGGTTTTAGTACCGGCGTCTATTGTTTATTGCAAGTTAATCTCGCTGCTGAACCTGCCTTACCGACGGAGCCGCGTTCGAAAGCTTCTTTATATATCATAATAGAATCATTCCCGCTCGAAACACTGTCCTCCCATTAAAAAGGCCGAAAACGCAGAAACAAAAACCAAAAAAGAAAACTAATCAAGGTTAATGCTCGGCCGCGGCGCAAAAGGGACGAGAGAGAGAAGCGCTTCCATTTTCCCGAAAAGGCTCTCTCGCACACTCGGTTCTCGCGTCCTTGTCGCGTTAAGAAAATTGGAACTCTGACAAATCGCTTCTGGGAAACGCTCGTTTAACGTCAGCGGCGATTGACGAGCGCGTTCTGCGACTGCACGTACACACGGGAGAAAGAAGTCGTGTGTGCGTGCGTGCGCGTGTGCGGAACCCCCGACGTTTCCTCGCCTTAATCTGCTGAAACCGACGAGACGACGACGACTGGCTGCGCGATCAATCAACGGCGGCGGACCTCGAAAGTGGATTTCATAAATCATCGGGGGATCGATCGCCGGGCAGCCTCGAGGTGCCAACGCCACGCTCGAATTAATGCCCCCGGGGCTGTGTTATAAGTTAAAGAGCGCGCGCCGCCGGCGGCCGAGGCTTAGAATACCCGAGGTTTTTGAGTAATGGCGATACCTGCTGTTCCCGGCGGGGGGAAAGGCTTTTTTGTGTTTAGTTTCCGATGATATGAAGATATTGCCGAGGGCGATTAATCATTCGTCGATCCTCGTTAAAAACTGAAAGAACCTGATAATTGCAAGAAAAGAACTGAGGTTTTCCCTTCTTTTGGTTTGGTTAGAACAGTTCTTGGGGAAAAATACGTTTGGTAATAAATTTTAACACTTTTCCTCCGACGTAAAGTATTCATTAATTCATTGAATATTAAACCGACAGAGTGAAATCAAGCAGTATAAAAACAAGTATAGAAATGTGAAAGTCCGCCCGACGAATCGATATACATCTCGGCTAAATAAATAAAAAATCGGCTCGACCATTCCCAACATCGTTGAGCTAATGAACTTCGAAATTTCCAAATTGAATCGTCAAACACCGCTTTTTTTTTTAATCGAACCGCTCGGCCGTTAAGTACTCGTGAAAATAACGAGCGCGCATCTCGAACGCCGGGCCCATTAACGCGCGGCGAGATCTCGTCGCGGGCGGGCGTCGAAACAAAGCAATCTATTTTTACAATTAGCGCGGCCATCATCATCCATCAAGCTCGGGGCCGGGTCTCATTTTTTCATCAAACATTCAGCCCGGCAGCAGCAGGCCGCCGCAGCGCGGATATAAGTGGCGCCGCTTCGTCACGAAAGGCTCGGCCGATTCTCATCTCGACTGTGTATGTTTGAAAAGAGAGGAGTCGCTCATGCCTCCGGGGCACAAAAGGAGAGGCGAGCAAAGGAAAAAAAGGAGGCGCGGGTAAGTAAGTAAGTAAGTAAGCTGCTCCCTCTCTCTCTCGCTCTCGGTGAAAAATTAGCATGTGAAAGAGCGAATTATGCGCGAGCGGTAGCGCGTATAATAATACGATCCATAAACACAGGCGGACGGTCTATTTGGCCATCGGGCTCGTGTTTGCCGCGGCGTTTAACGCCCCGCGAGCTACCGGTCGCGAAGTGTGTGCGCTGGCCATTAGCGCGAGCGCGAGCGCACATCGCCGAGAGCCGATCCTAAGCAAGCACACTGCTCTTTTCTCCCCGGGATTTGTGCGCCGAGTCGTATGTAAGATCGCTCCGCCCGGACGCCTCTTCCACCGATCGCCAGCGTTAACCTGCAGCGCGCGAGTAGGCGGAGAGCGAGGATTTGCGTGCCCTCCGGGAGTGGTGGAGAGACGATGCGCTAAAGTGCGGGGATTTATTTTTGCAGGGTGGTGGTTTTTACACTGAGAAAATAAATTATTAAAGAGTACAGGAAATTTCTTAATAGCTGTCTTGTTGAACCATCAAATCTTTCTTCTTCCTGTTACATTCATCCAATTTTTGAATGTCCGTAAAACTACTAGGTAGTAGGCTTATACCACAAAACACCAAATCCTTGAAACGCCCAGTCCAAGGCACATAAAAACTTGAGAAACAAAAATTTTTAAACAAACCGAGCCAGAAGAATATCCAGTCTATGATTCACGGCCTGTTCCCGAGGCTAATCCCCGGGGAGATAAATGGAGCTTTAGTCAAGTCAATGACAGATTCGCAGCGACAGTCGACCGGGCGACACAACACGTACTTGGCCTCCGAAAAATGCACCCCGCATAATCTCCCCGGCTCCTTTTTTAGCCTCCCGACACGACAGAGCCGAAGAATGCCAAGTGTGATTCGAGCGGGCTTCGAGTGTTAAGAGGATTATTATGTAACTGTCGAAGCGGGCTGCAGCTGCCAGAGAGAGAGAGAGAGAGAGAAAAGCCAGGCGACGTCGTCGAGACGATCTCCCTTCCGGTATCGCTCGGACGGTTAATAGGCTACACGACTACTTCATTTTCTCGATCTCTCTCTCTCTCTCTCTCTCTCAGGGCGTGGATTTATCTCTTCATTGTTCGCCGCGAATAGAAAGCAGAGGAGCAAGTGAAATGATTTGTTTTAGTTATTTGTCACTGCGCGATGCTCAAGGGGCTTTTAGCGGGGCCGATTTTTTATGGAGACAAGCCGTTCGTGACTACTACGTAAGAGATGCCCCTTTTTCCCTCGGAAATTATGGCCTCTTTGTGCGGGACTGAGAGGTAAAGGATAGACTTTTCAAGCTTTTTATAAATAAAGGTGCATTCTCCAAACGGCATAATAGATTGCTTTTAGAGTGCGCTTAATAATAGAGAGGGAAGCTATCGAAAGGGCAGCTGCTAATCAAAACGGCTGCGTTTTTACGAATCCGCCCGATATTGATGGCTGCTGTTATTTATGTTTCGAAAGAGGATGCTTTCTGTTGCTCTTTGATATTTTATTGGCTATAACGTTTTTCAACTTTTGTATTACTACTTTTCAATTATAATCACTTTGCAGGACAA
This sequence comes from Ormyrus nitidulus, assembly GCA_900474335.1. Classification (NCBI taxonomy): domain Eukaryota; kingdom Metazoa; phylum Arthropoda; class Insecta; order Hymenoptera; family Ormyridae; genus Ormyrus; species Ormyrus nitidulus. The sequence goes on from UCOL01001743.1 coordinate 19,885, forward strand.
CGTTTTTTCTTTAATGTAATTACAACGCCAAATCGAGTAAATAATTCACAAGTATAATGGTTGAAAATAAAAATTACGATATTGACGTGGAAAGATGAGTCACGGAAAACAGCGATAGAATTTTAAATTTATGAGGTGGTGATAATATTACAATGTATTACTCTCTATGAATCTTGGCGAAATGTCTAAGCGCTAGAAAGTACTTTTATTAATAGTTATTAAAGAATTCTATTATTCAAGGGAAATGTACAGCAATATTTCATTAAATTTTATCAAAATGTAACTACCATATAAATAATGTAAATTACCGTAACTGTCTCTTCCTAAACCCTGATGTTCAATAATTCATCTTCTTTAAACTAAAAAATTTTAATTTTATAAGGGAATATAGGTTAATTTTTTTACAAATAAATGTATACTATTCCCATGTAGATTAGTTAAAAATCATAACTGCACATTAACGTTGCATTACGGACCAACAGGCCGCGCAACGCGCATCTCGACTAACCCCTCCGACGTCCCGTAAATCCACGAATCCCCAGCCGTCCGCGCCGCGAAAACCGAGAAACATTTAAAAAGCAAAGCCGTCCATCCGCAAGAACCAGCCTACAATCATCGAAACTCCAAATTCCCCGGCATTTGCATGTCCCTGCCCCGGGTAGTACAAAGGGTCGCAGTTTTTACGCAGGGCAAACACACCGCGCCGCCGCCGCCGCCGTCGCTTGTACACCAGAGAGAGAGAGAGAGAGAGAGCCGGAGCCCGCCGCGTTGACGCGCGGTCATGCTCGTTTGCCTCGCGGCCGGCACTCGAATATATCACGCTGACACTCCTCGACGTTAACGGGCCATTCGTCGGCCGAGTCTCGCACGCACTCCGTCTCTGTCCGCGAGAGAGAGAGAGAGAGAGCTCGCCCGTGCTCTTTTTATCCTTACGTATACGTGCAAGGCAAAGCTCTCTTTCGTTCGTGCGCGGGCATCAATCCTCCGCTCTGCAGCTCTTTTCTTCAAATTAATTAATGTAAATGTCGCCGGGTCTTGTTTTTCTTAGCCGCGCGCGGCGGCCTGGCATTGGCTCCGCGGCTGCCGGGATCAAGTGGCTTTTTTGGGTTCGGGGGAACGATGGGAAACGCGAGAGTATGTTGTCCTGTTTTATAAATAAATGGATGCTAATTTGTGGGAAGCAAAGGGATCGAGGCGACTTTTTGGCCGTTTTGGTTCCGGGGTTTGAAAATATGTCTCTCCGCGCCGCTGCGGGTTAATTCAAATAGACGGCTCTAACGTCGAAGCGGAGGTAATTTGAATGTAAATCTAAATTTAAAAGAAACGAAAATTAAAATTACCAACGTAAAATGTATATAAACACCCAATTTTAGACCATCTATTTATTCTTTTGCTCGGAAACTGAACAAAACGAGCGCTTGAGAGTCCGTTTCTTCTTGAATCATTATACACTTCGAGTTCAGGCCTCCCCGAACGTCACAGCAATCCATAATGTCCTACATAATTAACTCAATCACTGTCCCGACTCGGCGCGGAGCTCTAAAACTCGGCGTTCCGAATGCAAATGTCCGTCAGCCTCTCGGCACCCTTCGCTTCGCGTCTCTCACGTACATATATATATACGAAGCCTGCCTTTCCGGAAAATCCGGCCTCTCTCGTCACAGCTGTCCTTGCCGTTAAGCGACAAACCTAAGTACCTATAAGTACTCGATTCTTAGCCGTCGTTCATCGGCCGGCCTGTTTGGACAGCGCGAATCTCGTCGCCGGCGGTGGCAGGTGTCGCGCGCGCTGCTCTTTTCAATCGAGGGGCTGCGCGCGGAATCGGGGATTATCGCCGCTGACGCGCAACGAGGGTCAACACAGGCAGTGTTTGCGCGCGCGCGCGCGCGACGGGGTCTGCTTTCGATTTTTCGCCGGCAGTCCGTGTCGCATTGAATTTCGAGAGCGAACGCGACTCTGCCAATTGTCCTGTCCGTTCTTTAAGCTCGGATGACAAGGCCTCCCTAATTTATTTCCAAGTGGAAACGCATTGCGAGCTGCTGCTCTCTCGCGCTGTTCACATGAGCGCACAAAGCGTGAAAACGCTGTAAATTCTGATGGCTCCGGTTGTCAAGCTGTAACCGCTGTTTCGGTATACAATTTTTTTTTTTTTTTTTTTTTTATTAGTAGTTTTCGGACTTTTCGTATTTGATGGATTAACTTGAACTCCTGCTGAGATTACTGGTACCTGCAGTTTTTTGTACTTTTTTTTCTTATACAAACATGTAGGAATTGTGGAAGAGTAAAAATGTTTGTATGGGATTAATACCACTACGAACGCTATGTTATACTAAAGGTCATAATAATTTTAAAATAGTTTTAAATTATTTATTATAAATAATAAAAAGAAAGAAAAGCACATTTTACAGCAGAACCCATAGAATTTAAAATGCCAAAGCCAATCTATTCTTTTCAGTTAGTCACCCGCAAAGAAAGAGGAACGACTCTGCCAACTCTGACTCTTATTACCGCCGTCACACATTTCGTTGTTTAAAAGTCTCGCGCGGCCTATTCCTTTCAAACAACTTAAAGTGGCCCTTTCACGCGGCGATACACAATACTTTTAACGCGAGCTCTTAACCCCGCCGAGAGAAAAAGAGTGCCGGGGCGGAATCTATAACCGTTAAACTTGCGTTTTACAGCTCGCGCGAGCGCGGCAGTATCCCGAGTGGCGTTCGAAATTTAAGGCTCCTCTCTCCGCTGAAAGACAAGCCGGTGCCATTCAATCGGGCTCCGCGGAGAGAGAGCCTTTTAAACGAGACTTAACAGCGCCGTTTCCTCTCGCTCTAACGACGCGGAGGAGCCCCCGGGCACCTGCCGTTCCGCAGCTGCGCGCAGAGGCGGCTCTCCCGCGGGACTTTAATATTGCACCGCGCACACGCGCCCCCCCCTTTCGATATCAGGAGACATCGGATGCGCGCGGGGACGCACAAATTCCGCGGCTAACGCCCGCGCGCGCACCGAGAGAGCAAAAAGCTTTCGCGCCGTAACTCCGAGTTTGCGAGGACGCGCGCGCGCGCGCCGCGTAATGACGAGAGACACGCGCGGGGATAAAAGAGCGGAATCGCCCGCCGGATCGTAACTCCTGCTAACGGAGAGTGCCGACGTGCTCTCCGCGACGGAGGAGGACGGACGAATGCGCGAGCGACGGGGATGGATGCGCGGACCGACGACGGGGAGTAAATTCAATCGCGTCGAGGATTATTTTACCCTCGTTTTTTCGGTAAAACGCGTGTGCGTGGACGTTGGTATTGGCTGCTTTTGAGAACGTTTTCTTATACTAATATTTTGCTGTATCTTTGGGTTATATATGTAGATGAATAATCTAGCTGAGTAAAAAAATAAGATAAAAAAAACGCCCTTGTAAGACGCAAATTCGAGAAGCTACCTCGTTTAAACTTTTTACAACCAACCCGCACTCCAGCTCGGATTCGAAAAAACCCTTTGAAAGCCCCGGAGAAAAGGAAAGGAAAAACGCTCCTTTGTCTAGGCTCCCCTGAAACCACACTCATTACTCGTGATCCACCTCATCGCCGAAAGACGGCATCAGCGGGAGCTTAACCCGCGCCGAAAAGAAGGAGCGGCCCGTAAAAAAGACCGGAGGCGAAAAAACCGTGGGGGGGCAGATAAAAGCAGCAGCAGCGGCGACGGCGGCGGCGGGCAAGGAGCATTTCGCGGCCGGTTTATGGCCCTCCCCGGGGTTCGCCGTGTACGTGCAGCTTGTCCGGGCTCTCTCGCGGGCCCGGCGCGTAACACGGTTTCTGCATTCTCGTAAACTACCCGCGGCGAACGGGCCGCCGCGCCACCGGCGGGATGGCGCGTGTCGCGACACGCCGCTCTTCCGCTCTCTCGCCTCCTCGCTCCTCGCCCGCCGCAGCTGTAAAAGCTTGTAAATGAACGGCCGCGCGCTGTCCGACCGGCTCTCGGCTTATTGAGCCGCTGAATCGATCTTGATTCCGGGCTTTTTATTCTTTCGGTTTAGCCCCTGGAGGGCTGAGGGCTGGATTATGTTAATTGGATTGTATTTTGATTTTGCTTTTTGTACCGTTCTTCGAAAGATAGAATGGACGATACAACGAGTCGGAAGATGTCATTTATTTTCAGGACTCTAACGTTACTGTTAAACTTACGTTGAATTACTTTTGAAATTTGAAATATGACACTTTCATGGAAAATACATCTCACTACGAAATATATTCTAAATATATCTCCGTATGGTACGCAGAATGCCTTTCATATATTCTGAATTTAAATGATCCAAAGTGACAGAAATAATTAATCATTCCATTATTCTGAAATGGAGAAGCTAATCTAGAGGTAGAAATGATTTATCGGCAATAGCGGTGCTCTATAGAAATGCATCAATTATTATAAGTCAGCGCAAATACCCGTAATGAGATTTATCGATAGGAAAATCGGGAATTTCGTAGCCGCGATCAACATGGTCGCTCTCTCAAAATGGTATCTGCACGTACGTTAATATCTCAAGCGAAATTGCTGGTGGAACCACCTCGGGCCAATTAACCGTTAGCTTAATCTAATATCTAATGGCGGGATAATCCAGTTTTCGTCGTTACAGTCGATCATTACTTGAATTCTCCAAATTAGCCGAATCCTGATAAACGTTCACTAAGTGGAATTCTGCATACGAGACACTTAATGAATGGCTTATTACAGGAAATACCTCTTACTGCATCGAAAAAAAAAATAATAATAATTAATTTCGATAGCTTTATAAAATATATTTATAGTATTGACAAATTTTGTGTGATTAATAAATCTGACCCTTTCAGAGTTGTTTTACTTATAATCGAAATAACGCATTGCTTTGGATGAAAGTTAAAACAAATTGTTTTAAAGAAAATTAATATATGGTTTTAAAATATTATTGATTGATATCATATTCTGATTTTTTCGGGTTAGTGTTAGGTCGACATAAAGAAGTACGGAATTGCTTGAGTAAGCAATTTTATTAAATACTTTAAGGTTTATTAAAAATAATATATTATTGTTACTTGCCCACGTCTTCTATTAGATATTTTTGAGCCTTTTGTGATTTCCAAAAGTAACCGTTATTAATATCTCAATCCATCAAACTATATGCATATTTTTCTTTTTGAGAAACATGTCATTCATTTAATAAATTTAAATATAATTACATAATATAAATAATATTACTTATACTTTTTCATATTATTTAACATTTTGTTATATACTTGTTCAACTTCGTTAATACCCCAAATATAATCTATATGGCTAAATTCCGGATCCGATATTTTAATAACATCCACTATACTTGGTATTTTTTGACGAAGCCACTCAATAGTCTGAAAAATATTTTCGTAACATATTACATGAAACTATTCAACATATTAACAAATTTTATAAAAATATTCTAGTAACAGCAACAATATTAATAATAATTATCAATTTATGTCAAATATACCTTTTCATTAGCAACAAAATCATTTTCACTCCAATACAGTTCAATAGGGACTTTAATTTTTGTCAAATCATATTCTGGTGGTACTTCTGAACTATAAATCTTTTTATTCTTTTCTGGCCCATAATCATAATAATTAAACTGTCCAGTTGGTATAGTTTGAGAAAAATGAATAAAAGTTTTGAGTGATATTCCAGCTGGAGTATGTGAGAAAATCAACGACGACTGTGACTAAACATTTAATTTTAATTTCGATCAAAACCATTTCTTTAGCGAAGAAAATAATGTATTACGTACTGCATTAAAATTTGTTATTGTTCCACCAAAAAGACTAAAGTAAAGTTGTGCACAAAGCTTATCGAGTATCGGTTTATTACAGATACATTTTCCTATAGTTTTGAAGAAAGGACCTTGGGAAAATAGTTCATAAGATTTGTTAAACCCAGTAAATCTCTGGAAAATATTGTCAATGCGAATTATAAAGAAATCAATTAATACTTTATTTGATTAGAAGGCTACAATACCTCAAACTCATAGGCAGCTAGGAAAATAGACTTAAGTGGTCCTGTTATATCTGCCAATACACCCGCTGGACCGAAAAGAAAGGCTGCTCGGATGTTTGAAGCAACTTCCGGTACTGTACTTGCTAAAATCATGAATTTTGTTGAACCCATTGAATGTCCTACGTAGTAAATACCACTGCTATTTGTCGCTGATTTTATATACTTAATATCGGCTGGTAAATCGTAAATTCCCATTTCATGATAGCTGTAAGGCGTTTAAATATAATAGCATATTTTGATATCGCTGAATTAAGTATGTTTTTACCTGAAATCCCAAAAAGCTGGATCTTCGGAGGAGAGAGTAGTGTGATTTTTAGAATAAGTTGTGCCTCTGGAATTGGCTATCCAAACATCATAACCTCTTCTTGACAGAACATATGCTAAATGCAAGGATTTATTTATTAAAATTATTTATTCAAAAACTTTTCCAAAATTTTATTTACCTAAGCCTTTTTCTGGTCCCATTGCAGTACCTAAACCGAAGGAGCTGTCAAATAAACCATGATGTAACAAAACTGGTACTGATCCGTTTAGTCCCGGTATTCTATATAGAGTTAATATATACCCGTCTTCTGTTGTCACAAAATGTTCTTCACCGGGATATCCATTATCTCTTATTATTTCAACCTTTTAATATTTTTAACTTGAATTAAAGAATGAGCATAAAAATATGTATCGAGGAAATGAAAGATTTTAACTATAAAATTAACGTTTCTTAATCAAAATTAAAGTTTAAAATATAACATTTATTTTACGTAAGTGGAATAAAAATAATTTTCTTTTAATTACTCACTATTGACATATCATTCTGTGGATCCTTACTACAGCTCGTTACGGAAGATACTGTTCCATTGATTTTTTCTTGAAAATTTTTTAGCACAGATAAAAATGAAGTCACAGTGCCAACAGCAAAATTATTACTAATAATAGATATTGACAAATAGAGCCACAAAAAATACTTCATGATTGTCTATATAAATGTTAAGATGTTTTGAGATAGAATGCAAATAATTGTTGTAGTAAGTCTGACCATAAAAGGTCGGACATGTGGTAGCGAGAACTATTTGATTCAAACTGAAAAAAGGTCTCTGAACAAAGGTAACATGAGGAACATAGAAATAGAAGCAAATAAGTATTTAACAAAGAATTATGTATCTCTGAGCTATAAAAACATAAAATATGCCACACTAAGCACATTTTAAAGAAACAGTTTTAAAACATGCTATATATTTGTTATCTGCAAATATTTTCTTTTACAACTTGACAATATCAACTTGTTTGCTCATAGTGTATATTATACACTTGAACACTCTTTTAATTAAATTTATTAAATAATATAACTAAATGTAAAAAGCTAAGATAAGAATATGAGAATGATTATAAGGCAAATCCTATAAGGCGGTATTATGAAATTACTTATATTAAAAAATAAAGATTGAACTAAGACTGGGCAAGACTGAATAAAACTAATATAAGACTAATAGTAAGACAAGACTGAGAGTCTGTTGCTGATTTCATCTGTATTTATAGTCTTTTAATTATTGACTTAATGCTTGTAAATGACATGCAAGTGGACGTGTTGTTGTCTTTGCCTTCGAATCGTACACTGAAATGAAATTTCAGTTGTCATCGTTGTTTAAATATGCATAACCTCGATTTTATTCATTTAAGAGGTAGTTTTTCCCTATAAAACTGGTTTATTGTTGTCGTTAAAAAATAGTTGCCTAATATATTTTAATATTCTTCTAATATGGATAGATTAATGATATTTTTGTCACATATCTGACTTAAAAGTTAAAGTTTTTACAGTTAGTTTGGCTGAATGTGAATGATGCCTATATTACACCGTCAAGGGGGTAGTTATTTACCCCTAAAAATGAGTTTGGGCCGATTTAAAAAAAATACGTGTCTAGTATTTGTCAATGTTTTACTAGTATATACATTTTCATCTGATTTATTGAGCAGCGCGAATGATATGCATGAATTAATAAATTTACATTAAAAGAGTGTTCAAGTGTAACAATTAGACCCATAGTGTCCTTTCCAATGCGTTCGAGATTTACCTGCAAGAAGTTAATGTTCCACATTTTTTTAAAACGTTTCTTTTAAAACATGCTTATTAGAAAGTATGTTATGTATTTACAATTAAGATATACATAATTGTTGATTAAATACTTAATTGATTCTTTTATTTGTTATCTCACGTCACCTTTTTATCAGACACCTTTTTTCAGTGCGGATCGAGTCGTTCTTTTGCTACCATACGTTGAGTCTATTATTTTTTATATTAACTGCGAAGATTCTGGCTTTATTTGCATTCTATCTCAAAACTTCTTAACATTTATATAGACTCTTCATGAAAGGCCCTAACAGAAAAGTGGTGGGATAACAATAATAATTATTTTGACTAAAAGCTAAAGTATTCAATAAAACTGCTTACTGAAGCAGTTCCGTACTTCTTTACGCCGACCTAACAGCAACCCGAAAACTGTTAGCTTTAGCAAAAAAAAGCGAATCGGGCTGCTCTTGGCAAACACTTAAACAGCCGTACACAGACATAGCTGCCGGCTGGCTCCGCTTATCCAGCTCATCGACAACACGCTCGCGGCTCGGGTAAAACCGCAGCCGGCGACCGCGGCGGTCGCCTCGGCGATAAGCGCGCTAATGTCCTCCCGCTTGCGAGGACAATAATAGGCGAGGCAAGACGACTAATACGCCGGCGTGGCCGGGCCACTTTCGTCGTATTAACCGCAAACACGCTACTGCGCACGTGCGCAACTATCTCGACCGCACCGAGTGGCTAAATGCACGCGCCCCGCGCTCAATGTGCTCCTGCGGCCGTTACGAGAACTTAAGTAAGTTATATACGCATCCTGCATTAAGCGGACCGGTGGGGGGGCTGCACCGATGTGCCGCCGCGTGCCTCGAGGGGGACACGCAGCAATGCGAGATACTTCATGGCTGTGGGGCCTAATTAAACTTGCGTTTCGAGGGAGGACAGTGTATTGCTCATTTATGACCGTGTGTCCTTTTCCTTTGTATGTCTGTAAACGTTCATTTCAATAAAATACAATAACTAAACCGCTGCGGAACTCTTTCTTTGTACAAAAATGAGAATAAAAGCCAGCTCTATTTCCTCGAAAGAATTACCCAACTCTATCCCAGCCGAAGAAAAATCTCCAGGACGAAAGCCCGCAAAACCGCAAAACAACCTTTCCAGACCCAAAATTCCGGAGCAGCCCGCCGCCGCGTATAATCAATCCGGCATTGTGACTCCTCGCCTAGGCAGCCTCCGCAATAAAAGCTGCCCGCGGGGCAAAAAGTCAGGGAGCCCCGGCGCATCGGCTTGCTCGTAAAGACCGGGGGTGCACGAGCGCGTACACAGCGGAAAGCCCAGTAAAAGACAGAGAGAGTCGGTGAATGCGGTGTGCCCGAGCAATAGGCCGCGGCGCACAAATCCCCGCGCGCGCGGCGCTCGGACAATCGCGCCCGGGCGCAACACGATCTTTGCGTGGCGCACTAAATCAAGCGCCTCCGAACGCTCGCTCGCAGCCCCCGTTTCCGTCTTTTATCCGTCCTCCTCTTAAAGCACAGACGCCGAGAGAGAGAGAGAGAGAGAGAGGCGACGAGCAGCACGGCAGCAGCAAACAATGCGCGAGGCGTGACGAAGGCATTGTCGGGTTTACGCCCCGCGGGCTGCCGCCGCCGCCGCAGTTTAACATCCACACACGCGCGCGAGCGCGAGGGCCATTATGGAACGAGGCCCCCCATCAATTACACGCGAAATTGCGCGCGCGCGCATTATTTATGGGGGCGCGCGTGTATCTATAAACGCCCGCGGAGCTTGCGCTCTCTCTCGACTAGCTCTCCGATATTCTTTCGAGAGAGAGAGAGAGCGCGCGGCAACGACAGAAGCAAGCCCGTAACTTTGCCCGCGCGCTTTATTAATGAGCCGCAAAGGCTCGACGTCTTAATGGGCTGCTTTGTGCGTTTGTTGCTGCTTTATGCGAGGATTTCCAAGTCTTTAAACTTTCAACAAATATGCTCCTTGTTCTCTCTCTCTCTCTCTCTCTCTCGAGTTTTCGAGAAAGTTGGGGAGAAATTCCGCGGATTAATATCGCGCGATGTTATTCTCGGACGAAACGAAAATTTATCCGCCGAAGGTGTGTTTCGGAACTTATTTGGGAATACTTTTTGCGGACGGTAATTTTAATTTACCGCCTCGTACCGGAGAACAGTGCGGATGTAGCGGCTAAGAGTGGCAGCGTAAAATTCAACACTTCCACCGCGCAGTTAAAGATATAATGATACAGCCAGTCAGTCAGAAGGATATATCCAGCTCCGCTTTTCCTCGCACTTAAATCCTCGTTAATATCTCTGATTTCCATCTCGATAGGATCTCCGTACGCGGCGGGCGAGTGTACAAGAGAAAAATGCAAAACCTCGCAGGAAAGTTCCACTTTATTTACCGCAAATGTTGCAAGAAGACGAACGGCGCTAATGATACAATGGCGCGTTGTACCAATCCGCGGAGCCACTTGACTGTCCGGGGGCCTTAATTAACCCCGCATTCCTCTCGCACTTTTCCCTCCTCGGGCTGCTGCTACACCTCGTAAAGCGAAATTTTGCGCAACGCGCCGCCTCGCGCTTCCCGTCCACGCCGATCCGAGGCCCCGACAAAGGGAGCATAAATAACGGCTCGGTGTGCACCGGGTGACGTAAGTGTTTGCGCGCGCCGGTCGCCTGATCTATATGCACTCGCGCGTGTAAGTGGCGCGAACAGCGGCATCTGCCTCGCGACCAATCGGCTATTCATGCGCCGGGTGATTTAGCGGCGAATTGCGCCCGGAGGTGACTGGACCCTTCGTCTCTCTCGCCCGCGGGGGCACACAAAGCCGCCCGAAAAATCTAGTGGAAAGCGGGCAGGTCTTTTCTCGGCTCGTTCGGTCGTTAGAGCTCGTTTCGGTGGCACGGAGCGGGAACCGTAATTTATACGAAATCTCCCGCGGGGAGTGAATACTCCTTAGCCCCCGGTTTAGCGTTAAATATTTTACGAGGACGACGGATTTGCTCGCGGGCAGCGAGAGATTTTCTTTTTGAACGCGCGCGAGACCTTTTTTTTTTATTGCGTTATTTACGGGATCGTGAGCACTATTTAGGGGGCTTTTTTGATTTTATACTTTTTGTGACATTAAGATCACAATGTGAAGAACGAACTTTTTTCGATTATTTTGTGATTTTTGACTTCGTTAGAATTGGAAGGTTTTTTTTTATACCGCTCGGTTAGGGCTATAAAAAAATTGTTTAATAAAAATAGTAATGTTAAGGTCACTTAGCAGACTGTGCTTTAATTATATAACGAACATTGTTCTTTTCTTTAAATAATGCAGAAAACCACTTAACTCTTAAATCGACAATAAATCACTCCTATAACCGGAAACATAAATATCGTTCAAAAAGTATCTCGGAAAGAAAAGCTAAAAAAAGCTGTTCACCTCGTCGTTCCGTACACACACGCTGACAACAACAAAAAAAAAGCCCCAAAATTTGAAGAAGGAAATGCATGCAGACAGCACTCGTACACCGGTAGCTCGCTCAAAAATCAGCCCGGCTTCTCTCGAGACGTGCATGTCCCATCCGCCGGCCTCTCTCGTCTCGAGTAACGACACTCGAGAGCCAAGGAGCTAGCCCCGTTTCGGCATCCGGGGAATCGACACGTCCGCGCGGCTCCTCGCGGCACGAAATATACGTCGCGGCAGCTGTCGATGTCCCGCCGCCGCTGCAGCCTCGCGGCGATAAATAACGGGAGCGGCGAGGGTGGAGAGCAAAAAAGATAAAGAGAGAGAGAGCTGCGTGACTCGGGGCGACGCCGGCGGATTAGACGTCCCACGCCATGCTAATCGCGTTGTTTACGCCCGGCGACGAGGAGCGAGAGACGCGCGCGGACCGCCGCTGTACGGAGGATTAAGCAGTTTGCTCGCGAGTGAAAAAAGAGAGAGAGAGAGTGGAAGCCGACGCGCCTGATTTTCCGTGTAGTCGTAAATTTCTCGGCCGGGAATCGGGGCCGGCTATCCACTTACTTTTCGTAAATTGTTTCCAGAGATTAGCCCGAGGTTTGTTGTTAGAAGGCGGCGGCAGGCGACTATATTTAAATGTTGCCTCGGTCGAGAGGACGCTTTGCTTGAAAAGCCGATCGATTGCGGCTGGGTTTTACCGCCGCCGCTGAATGGCTCTCGTTAATCTTGTTTATTGTGGCTTTGTGAAGAAAAAAAATTTTTTTTCGGGGTCTTTTGTTAAACGCGAGACTTTCCCTCTGATTGAAACTAATGCCGTTTGAAAAATTTGTATGCTCTCTTATTTTTGAGGAGCTTTTTTTAAATTTGATTGTTTTACTAAACGAAATAATACACTATGTGAAATAAAAAAGTTTCTACATAAAGCGCAGAATCTAATTTCATCAGCACCGGCGACGCCTCTCGATCCGGAAGCACTATAAACCAGAAATTTATAAACTCAAACAGACGCGTCGTGGTCCCAGCGCCTCTAAACTCGATCTCGACCCGCACAGTCACCTCCGCGGTAAATCGAGCCGGATATCAATGAACAAATATTACCAACAAAGTAAGGCGAAATTTACGACCCCCCCCCCCCCCAGGCAAACTCTCGTGCGCGGCCTCGTCGCAAGTATATAGCCTCCCCCGCGGGGGCGGGAGGAGGAGGGGGGGGGAGGCGGAC